>CAJQZN010019792.1:0-12704 GCA_907164685.1 Colias eurytheme | reverse complement strand
GTGCAATGTATGATACATAAAGACATTTTAAGTTTGAAAAATCAGATTTTTTGCGCGAAGTGACAGTAGTACCCACCTCAACGCTTCGCTTATGAGGCGTGCAAAATGCGTTGTGTTTTTTAATTATGTATTATACTTGTCTTATTTTGCTGCTTAAATTTATGAAAGAAAGTATATTACTGGGCAGGGATTCGCCTGATGAATTTTAAAATCGGCATGTAGTTCAAGTTCGATTGACAAATGTTTCAAGTCCGTATCGATTGATTCACTTTAATCAATGTTTTTAAGCAGGTTACCTCCCTTCAAAGATAAAATTGATAGACGTCAAATGTTGCCTATTAAATTGGCTCGACTATAGGTGGATATTCATTTGGTTGAATGTTTTGTGCAACGCCGCACGGATATGGCGTTTATTATATGCCTATGATAGCATGTGGCAATAACTAAAATAACCTACAAAATTTCAGCGTAGCATGGGAAGCGAAAGTGCTCACACGAGCGTGGTGGGTGTACGGGCACCAAGTGTCCAAATCCGCGCCAACCGGCGAATACCTAACCACAGGATCTTTCATGATACGAGGCAAAAAGAACTACCTGCTACCAGAACATCTTCAATTCGGGTTCAGCTTTCTATTCCGACTCGAAGATAGTTGCATAGAAAGGCATAGAGACGAAAGGAAATGTATCGCTGATGATATATCAGAAATTACAGAAAATGAGGTCGATCAAGAGATAGAAGTATCAGACGATTCTGATAAGGAAGATGACAAGAAATTAGATACAATAGAAGAAAACAGTGAAAATGCTCAAGAATTAAAAGATAATTTTCCAGGAAATAGTGATAATGTCCAGAAGATTAGTGATAATGTAGCAAATGATCAAAACCCAAGTGATAATGTAGAAGAGAAGCAGAAAGAAGAATTAAATGAAGATGAAAAGAATGTTGATAAGAAAATAGAAGATAAGGAATCGGATGATGATGGTGATTCAGATAGTGATAGTTCTGAAGGCGTATTGGATACTCATATAAAGGTACGGCTTTTGATTATTACAGTTATGGATTTCTAAGTGCATACATATAGCGTAAATTTTAAAGACTTTTTCATTTAATTTCTTAAGACTAGATTCTTCATAAGTGTGAGGCTAAGTGTGAATTAATGACAAACTTGTTCAAATATGTAGTATCGAATTTGCTATCTAAATAGAACATGTCTCCTATTTGTAGATGATTGTGTTGAAAATTGTGACACTTTTTTCTGTAAATTGACATAATACAATTTGATTGCTATTTTCCGATTATCATCAATAATTTTCAATGTGAACACAAGCACATAAAAGCAAACGACCACAAAACATCCTTCTAAATACCGATATATTTACAGGTAGACCACGACACAGGAAAGGTCCTAATCGAATCAAAAACAAGAACCCTATCAGAAATGTCAGAACGAAGTGACGATACGCTACAGTCTTTCAAATTCCCAGCATTACCCAAAAAGGGGAAACCCCAGAAGAAGGAAAAACCCCAAAAGGAACAGAAAGAACAGAAGGAACAGAAGAATGGCCCCAAGCGGGGACAAAAGGGGAAGTTGAAGAAGATTAAAGAGAAGTATAAGGATCAGGATGATGAGGATCGCGCGTTGATGATGGAAATATTGAAGGTATGTACATTTTTTATACCGACTTCAAAAATGGAGGAGACTATGTTCATTTAGTTTGCTATGTCTCAAGAGCTATGTCTCAAGCTAGAAAAGAGCAAGTTAATTTATTTGAGCAATTAAACATAATAAAGTTAATATTGATTCTAAAACATGGTTTGTATGCTGAGATTTTTGTTACACAGTAACCAAAAAATTATTAGATCGAAATCGACGAACCATCCTCTGAATCAGCTAAACTGTGTTAATATTAATCACTAGGCAACAGTTTAATTAAAGAAAATCATTCGCGTAATTGGGTCAAAAATTTACATTGAACATAAAAAAATTATTACGAAACTGTGTATGTATAACTTAATTTCAGCCGGACAAAGGCGCGAAAGAGTCGAAAAAGGCGCAAAAGCAAGCGGCCAAAGGTACAAAAGACAAGAAATCGAACCGCGGACCGAAGATACCTGCGCCTGCGCCGCTTATATTGGAAGCTGAGTCGGAAGAAGAACCAGAGGGTGAACAGGAGGTAATTAATTATTTATTTTAAATTAATTATTGTTGTAAACTTAACTAGGTTGACCACGCGGTTTTACATGTATAAAGCGAAGCCTATGTACTACAATTACTAAATGAGAACCTTTTATAAATCGGCTTCCTGAACATAGTGTTGTAATGTTTTGTCCTTTGCCTGTAGGCATTTATTACCTTAATGTTATTTTTTAATTTCATCTCATTTATTTAAGATCAACTGTACAATGATGGAAAAGTAAAATAAATAATTCAATATTTTATACACTATAGACTTTTTAATTTGCGGAAATTATAGCTCACACAATACAGTTTTTTTATTAGAATCTTGTGCTATAATTTGTGTTTTATTTTGATCCGATAACGTTAATAATAAATTTTCGCGTCAATTCAGATAGATAAAAGTGTATTACGGTAGAACTTGTTCATTCGACTACGTACAAATTCAAATAGTAGAACTACTTTTACTAACTACTAATTTCAAAAAACAATATTTTTGACGTGACATCGTCTTATAATTCGATAAAGCCGGCTGCACGCACGAAAAAACATGACTCATGCGGCGTTACCTCGCTCTGAGGCGTTCCGTGTAAGGCTTGAAGTGCGAGCGAGAGCGCGGAAGGAGCGACAAAGAAGCACAATCGGACGTTGTCACGTTCAACTATCGTCAGTAAACCGACTTTACAGACAACCAATTTTTTTATCATCAGGTGGACCCTGCAGCAAACGACGCAGACACAGAGATGCTGTGCCAGCTCACCGGGTGTCCGTTCCCTGAAGATGAACTGCTTTTCGCCGTACCCGTGGTGGCTCCGTATTCATCTTTGCATAATTATAAGTTAGTATTTTGGCTATTTTTCTCGTCTGCTGTGTGTTTTTTTGTTCAATGTATATATGATAGATAAAAAAAGATAATATTTATTCAGTATACATTTTAGAAAGGAAAATCTACATTCTGTTTGTCTTAAAAACAGGCATAAAATTAGAATAAAAAAGAGCGTGTGTGCAGAGCACACGTGTCAGAAGTGAAACTTATTTGGCAAGATTCAAAGATACCAAAAAGTTTCACTTCAAAAACATAGCAGTCATAATATCTAAAGCTGAAGAGTTTGTTTGTTTGTTTGAACGCGGCAATCTCAGCAACTACGGGTCACGTCTGATTTGAAAAATTCTTTCGGTGTTGGATAGCCCGTTTATCAAGGAAGGCCTTGATAAATTCCTTCCAACAGGAGCGGAGCACTGCGGATGAAACCGCGAATCGCAGCTAGTGTAACAATATTCTTTAAACTTATTTGAATTGCGTTTCTCCTTATTTATTGCTTTAAGCTATTCATTGTTAAGTGAATGTATCATTTCCCTTCTAATGTTCTTTATAATCGAACCGAAAAACATAAAACTGATAATTTTTTCTCGATGACTACTAAACTACACTATGTTTTTTCCCAGATTCAAAGTGAAACTAACCCCGGGAACAAGCAAGCGGGGTAAAGCGGCTAAAACAGCGGTGCAAGTGTTCCTCCGGGATAAGGGAGCTTCGCCCCGGGAAAAGGATCTCCTCAAAGCGGTCAAGGAAGAAAACGTGGCGAGAAACTTCCCGGGAAAAGTTAAATTATCTGCTCCACAGTTACATAAACATAAGAAATAGATTTTCTAGGGAATTATTGTTATTTTTTGCTAACTTTTGTTAAATAAATGATCTTTAAAATAAGCAAAAACCACTTGTTTCATTCGTATTTGTTTTAACGAATACTGTTATGCTTTTGGGTAGTTACTTTTAAGTACTTTTTTTAGAATAATAAAATGGCGTCCAATAATAAGCTTATATACGCAGTCTATCTGTAAGTTATATAACGATGTGTTCACAAAGAGCAGTATGATAAATGATAATTATTATTATTGTTGGAAAGATTAATAAAAGTTGTATATAATGAATGTTTTGTTTTTCATTTTACAAACCTTAAAAAATTGCCGATTTAAATTTCATAGTTCGTATAGTAGGTACGAGATCCGAATTAGATCCAACCTTCACCCATAAAGAGATGAGACGTATTTTTATGAAAGCTAATTTACAAATTTATAAACAAATATGCCCATGATCTCTTCTTGCCTATCAAAAAGTGCCTATAATTTCATATCCTATTTCTGTATATTTGGAATATGAAATATACGTACTGCGTCACTCGTTACCCGTTTTGGTGAAAGCCGTGTGTATATTCCTCGAAAAATTAATATAAACAGCAACGTATATATAATATATATATTATATATCTAATGGGGCAGATTTATAAGAAAGTAATTGTGCAAAAATTCCAAATGAAAAGTTATTTTTCAGTTGGTACGGACAATAAAATTTTAAAGGAGTCATAGACATTAATTCTTTGAAATTAAAGCACGGCTATCCCTGATTGGTCAGTGTATGTGATAGGATTACAATTAAAAGATAAACGGCCCGTTTCTAAATTGAGTGTCGTTAGGAACGTCCCAAACCATGCTGCTTAAATATTTTCTTGCGTATGACATAATTAAATTAAGCCTTCTGAAACCTTATTCAAATCTGTACATTACTTAACCCCAGGCTCCCCAAATGAAACAACCAAATCAAACAAAAATAAACCATTTATTTAAAATTAAAACAACAAACAACACTTTATTCTTCATCTTCTTCCTCCTCTTCTTCTCCAAAGGCTCCCTCCTCCCCGGGAAGTTCCGGCGGGGGAGGGGGAGGTAGATGCGCGATACGGTATGCCTGCAAAAGATTAGAAATTTATTTTGGATTTTTCTTATAATTGTTAGTTCCTATATGGATATTGAGCATAATAATGGACTATTAAAATATGGAAATTAAAATATGAAATAATATCGAACAGCGGCACCACGCACGCTTTCATTGAAGTCGATTAAACTTTGCAGCTTACTTTTCTACTATATTCAATATATGTGCGTGTGTTTTTTTACGGAATTCCTGTCGATCGATTATAATTAAATATTTTGAGTGAGTAAGTGATGCGATTTAGATCTATAATTCGAAAGCGAGCGCAGCTGCGGTCAAAACCTAGTACCTAATATAATTGTTAGTAAAAAAGTCCTCCAAATATATAAAAGTTTAAAAATAAATTATTAGTAAACCGCACCTCCTCATCAGCAAACGTAGGGTCCGCCATCTCCATGACCTCGGGCCCCACGGGGTACTCGTCCTGGGGCCTCGCGAGTTGCAGTGGGGAGAAGTTTGGTGGCTGGCACTTGAGGCCCCAGCCGACGTACATGCATTCAGATTTCCTAGCACATAAAATTTGGAATTATAATTTGAATGTGTTTTATAAATAGTAGGTACATTTTGATGAAGATTTAAACTTTACAAGTAAAGTTTACTTCACATAAAACTAGATGTATTTCATACAAGTATACAATTTACAAACAATTATAGTTTAATACAAGTTTACGAACAATTTATACACAACGTAAGACGTAACAACGGATAAACTAACTTCCCCGTAGTAGCATAAGCCACAGCCCCGGGCCACACATCACTACATATCGTCACCAGGGCCCTATCCGGGGTGAGCATGGTACTAGACCGTGTACGCCACGCGGGCAGACCCTCTAAATGGGCGTCCTCCGAGAGGGCTGTGAATAGAGGAGGACCCGTTTCTGGCTCCATGGGGGGTGGGCCTTCGTCCTCTTCCTCTATGCCTTCGTCCTGAAGGGATTTGTTGGAAGAATTTAGGTGGTTTGTTCTAATGTGTTATGTGATGATATGTATAGGGACGAAATCGTAAGTCTGGGAAAACTAAAATTGTAGATAGTCTTACAGCAATGGTTATGAATCGGGCCTACTTATTAGTTAATATTTCTTGTTATTTAAATTTATCCGTTAACGAAAGAAAGATCTAAGAGTTGAGGGATGAGATACGTTTTTTCTTAAAAAGCGGAGGCAATTATTATTAAGCTAAAAAAATATTTACTGTTGACGCTAACACATAAACTCATGAGTTTTATATTTCATGACTCATGAAATATCATGTTAAAAACTTCGAACTAACCATATCCGCATTAGGGTTCCACCAGATAGTCCTGCCCTGATTCAAGATGTGTCTCCCGTGGTGCACCCAGTATGTTAGATTTGAGTCGAGCAAGTCTTTTAGGGTATGGCCTTGGTAAAAGGGGTTTGGGTTGAACGCCAGGTCTCCTGAAGAGTGAACGTTTGTTTACCCGTTGAATTTGTATCTTTTGATTGCTGTCATTATAGTATTATAGTCAATTCTAACTATTGTCAAAAACTTTTAAACGGCCTTATAGGCCTCGCCTGATTTAAATTTTAAGATTGTACAAAGATTATTTTCTAACGTAGTTATCTGTTCTGTTTATGAGCTAGTATCTGGTATCTAATATTACCAGCTCCCTCCTCCAGATCGATATCCTCCTCCTCCTCCCCCGAGCCGAAGGTGTAGAAGCCCTGCGGCGATATAGCAGTGCCTGCTTGTATGCGTGCGATCTGCGCGCGCAGGTAGTTGCGCTCTGTGCCCTCGAAGGGAGGGAACGTTTGGACCTAGGGTATGTTATGGAGTTCTTTATTTTATGGGAGGTGGAAGGTCGGGTGGTGAAATGAATACAAGAACATGATTTATTGTCGAAACGATTGAGATGACGTCGTTTATAAAACTAACGTAGAACCAAACCGAGGATACATTACTTTCTTAGCTGGTGCAGATTAATGCGTCAAAATATTATCATGTCTTCGTATTTTCAAATTTATAAATGTATATGTACCTATTGTATACTGCTCTAGGTCAGAAGGCGAATTATTGTGTCCTTGCAGTGATTAATAATATGGTTACAACCAGCAATCTTCTACACCATAAAACTTACCTCTGAATCCAAATCCCCCGTCATACACCTCACACTAAGACGAGCCACTCGTATTTGGTCCGGTGTAACGTCCGGGAGGCAAACCCATGGCTCTCCGGGGGAGTTGCACACCCAGTATACCTGTAATATAGGTCTATAGTGATTGGTTGGTAAAAGTACTTATAAAACTTAATACTTATGCCATACAACCTATTGATATTGACACAAATGCCACTGCTGGACAGTTAGATTTTATCAGAAGTACGAAAAAGATTCTAAAACAAAACTGACGCTGATAACTAATTGTTTCATATTTTGCTTAGACTAAGGCAAAAAAAATTCAATTTTAATCAGCGTTAAACACACGTAACATCATTAACAATTAACATATAATATAGATTGGCAGAAGTTGAATAAATTTCTTCCAAATCCGTTTTATTCATGGTAGAGCGTAGAGTCTTCAAAACATAAGTTAAACCTTAAACCAAAACCCAACTTTTTTACCCGAATTATTTTACAAATAATTACAATTTTTTTATTTTTTTACAAATCATCATTTTCTCAACTTTACCTTTTTATTCACCCCTTGCCCGGGTCTCTCCACGGGTATAGGGGGTGGAGGTTGCCACGTGGACATCGGGATAGGGGGTAGTTTGGGAGGCACTGGCTCTTTGGGCTTTTCCTCCCGGGCTTCGCCTTCACCCACTAGTCACACCATGAATTATGAGCAGTTTAATAAAAAAAGAACTTTGAAATACAGTCAAGAACTTAACACATACGAGTGAATGTGGTATATTTGAGGCGATTAGTCTATTTATATTTAATTTAAGTTTGTCTCACTTTTTTCCGGGCACTCTGTATACATGATTAGGTACATATTTTATTGATAAGCTACACAGCGGATTAGAACCTTCCAACCTTACTAGCTATACACTTTACTATGTATACTGATAAAATATAAGACTCAAACTCGGATAATCCCATTTTTCTTTCCTTGTACGCTGTTCCTAATGAAAGATGATCTTTACGTGTATAATAAGTGTGATTAACATACTTATCTCTTTCTGCTCCTCTGTTTCCTGCACCCGATCCTCATCCATACCCTCTCCTTCCCCGGGCATGTCTTTCATTTCAAACTCCTGTAATATCATACCGTTCATACGAATCTTCGGACTGACTCTTATCTTACCAACAAATACTAGTAACTAGTATCTATTTAACTCGATTTAACTAGTAAGTAGCTAAATTAGCATAGGTATTTTGTGTATAATCTATAATATGATGCGATGTTTTGGCAATGTTGGTTGGACGAGGTTTAATTTAACGGCTCATCTAAAACTTTCGAAAAATATGCATAATTTTTTAGATCTACCAATTTTGATTAATTTTAATTTATAGACCGGACTCTCAGTGGAGTTTCGTTTGCAAAAATACCGGACCTAAATCTGACTTCTGATATATATTGTATAGATCCCAGACATCCTATAGACAGATGTTGCCAACCAGTTTTGTGGTCCCCCTCTCCCCACAACGGTAATTAAATATGGCATACAAAGAAAAAAATAAAAATTTCCAAAACATGCCGCGTGGGGTATCAAATGAAAGAGCTTATTGAGTAGATCACGAATATATAGCATACTATAACATTTCTTACACTTTCTCTAAGATTTTTTAGAAAATTTACGAAAATGGTCCATTTTTGAGTTAACTTTAAACCACTATAGATTGAAAACTCAAGAATATATTTTTTATATTATTATTTTAAATAATTAACAATAGTCCATTGTTTACGATTCAATAGTTAGTACAGTGAAATAGTTGCATGGGGGAGTGGGGGGAGCATTCAAAGATGGCGAGTATATTTTCAAGTTTAGAAGAGGCTGATGAAGTTAAGAGGCTGATTCAAGAATGTTCTGCCATATTTTTCATTCTGTCAAATACAACGACAGTGCAGAGATAATTATTCTAAGCCCTGACACCGATATGTTTGTATTAGGCCTTTATTTCTCGTATAAACTTGAAAATATACTCGCCATCTTTGAATGCTTCCCCCACTCCCCCATGCAACTATTTCACTGTACGAACTATTGAATCGTCAACAATGGACTATTGTTAATTATTTAAAATAATAATTTAAAAAATATATTCATGAGATTTCAATCTATAGTGGTTTAAAGTTAACTCAAAAATGGACCATTTTCGTAAATTTTCTAAAAAATCTTAGAGAAAGTGTAAGAAATGTTATAGTATGCTATATATTCGTGATCTACTCAATAAGTTCTTTCATTTGATACCCCACGCGGCATGTTTTGGAAATGTTTATTTTTTTTCTTTGTATGCCATATTTAATTACCGGGGTGCGGGGAAGGGGACCACAAAACTGGTTGGCAACATCTGTTTATAGGATGTCTGGGATCTATACAATATATATCAGAAGTCAGATTTAGGTCCGCTATTTATGCAAACGAACATCTCCTTGGAGCCTGCTCTATTATGTTTATTTACTGTTTTTCTTGCCAAAACTAACGCGCATGAAAGGAGCCAAGTGGGCTTTAGCTATCCTACCTACGCTTCATACTTCAAAACTGCTGAACCGATTTTCATGAGTTTCAACCTAGACCTAGAGCCTATATGACAAGTGTAAATAACAGTATGTAATAATAATTCAAATAACCCGAATTCTTCTATCCAACTCTTCGATCGTCAGATCCGTTTCGGCGACGTAATAATTTGCTTTGGTGCCATATATTTTGCCGAAAAACCTGAAAAAGTCATTTATATCTGTCCGCTTTTATTTCCCATCTCCACTTTTCTTTCAAAGCCAGTAGTTCTAAGTAAAACCATGTAAAACATATAAAATTCCTACTTTGAAATAAAAAAATACCATCTTTTAAAGTATCTTCTCATGTAAAGAACATAATTTTCAGTATTTATGTGAAATATTAAAAATATCCATGTCCATCTATCTACCCTCATGAATTTTCAACTTTACAGCAGTATTTCACGTTATTACTAGGATATTAGATATGTATTGCAGTAAAAAATAGTTACCTGACTGTAGCTACTGGCTCTTTGATAGCCAACATGTTTAGAGCTATATAGACAGCATAGCATTCACTGTCGGGCAGACCGTAACCTCCCTGTATTGGTACAAATTAGTAAACAGTTACCAACTACGTTAGTAATATGGTACAAATTACAGACGAAGAAATTGTTAATGACACTAGAATGGAAGGGTTCAATTTCATCACTGGAATATTTAAAAAAAATGTATCCAGAGGCTTCGATGTTTTAGTCGGGTAATTGCCCGACTCGTAATTTTTATGCGTAAAAGTGAAAGAGGGTGGTTTATTGCCCTTTTAAAAAATAATATTGCTATAATGGTGTATAACCTCTCTATGGCAGTTGGCATAATTAATAAGTTCACTGGCAAATGTTTGTAAAACCAACCTGTCTAAAGTAATAATTATGGTCGATGAGATCAGCTATTCTGGGCTTAGAATCTTCTTCTTCCAAATCAAGTTCCTGCTCTTCTTCACCAAGTTCCTCCATTTTCTGCGACTTGCTCGCTACCAACTGCCAATCATGTTATATTGAAATTGTAAACGAAAGCAAAGTGCATTCGAAAACATACAGCTAAGCAGCTAAGTATGATGTTTTCTTGGTTGTATATGGGATCATGAAAATAAAATTTTACTTTGTCCGTTGTAGCGGCATGGATCCTTCACATTAATTGACTCGCCTAACACATGCGCATTTCTTAAATTTTTAGAAAAGGCAATTTTTTACGTTACATACAAATTTCAGATCCTTAGCTACAATATTTTTTTAGAACAATTTTCGCAATTCGTTATTCGCAAAGCTTCCGTTTGGAAACTGCCAAAGAGTTTTATTAGTAGACTAGCTGTGCTCCGCGGTTTCACCCGCATTGCTCCGCTCCTGTTGGTCTTAGCGTGATGATAATATAGCATTCCTCGATAAATGGGCTATCTAACACCGAAAAATTTTTTCAAATCGAACCAGTGGTTCCTGAGATTAGCGCGTTCAAACAAACAAACAAACTCTTCAGCTTTATAATATTAGTAAAGATTTTACCCTAAACATTTCCTCCATTCTCCGCACAAGCGCCAGCTGTGGGGGCGACAGATAAACATCATTGAGAAGATCGAAGTTCGGTCGGAATTTCTCATGTTTAACCTCCCAGGAGTACTGTTCAAAATTGTCGACGACATCTGGCGGCTTTTGGGTCAAAATCTTTTGTACGATGTCCACTAGATGATCGTACCTATGTAGAGTCAGAGAGGTTGGATTTACTGATTCGAAGTTATTTGTTTATATCAACACTAATCGACGAGTGAAACTAGCTTTCCGCCCGCGGCTTCAGCTTTGGTTTAAGCGTAAAGAAGTAACTGTAGATAGTTACTTTCGTAATTATATTAGTTAGCATTAAATAAATGGTAACAGTGTTTACTTAATATTCTATAATTTATAAGAATACCTAAAATTATTCCCGAGTTCTATATTATTATGTTATGCTAGGCACATTTTCATTTTGTATTTTTACTTACAAGGAATCAGCAGTGGCTGCACTTTGTTGCTTTAAAAAATTCTTCGCTAAAACTAAATCGTTATTTAAATCGGGTAAAATGTTTTCGCCTGCTGCTATTAAATCTGGCTCTAACATCAATCTAGACATTTTTTTATTATTTTTTACACAGTATCTAGGAAGAAATAACTAATTATACTTTCGAAGCTTTGTTTACGACTAGAACTTAGAAGCGATATGACATTGTTTTAATTTTTTTTTTAATTATGTACAATGTCACTACAATGTACATCGGCCATCACACGGCCATTATATGTTTCCCTTGTTTTTTATTCCTTTTTATTTACAATAGTGTACAATTTAATTAATTTTTATTAATAATAAATCCGATTTCAATATTTTTAAGCGGGAACTTTCAAAACAATATTAACATTAATTAATTACCAAATTAATCCACGTATTAATTATTGACATTCAATTGGGATGTTTAGACCTTGGGTTTAGAAAATTTTCTTTTGCCTATTGTTATTTTTTTATTTTTTTTTTTTTACTGTTCTGTGCTCGGAGCAATTACCACGCAATTACTGTGTTTGTAATATTATGAGAATTTCTTTCGAAAAGTCAAATATAATTTAGTGTTTTTAAAAATTGTGTACCTACCTAGTTAATTTAAAAAATATTAACATGGAAACCCTCTATCATGGATACAAACGCAAAAGACTAAGAACGCGTAAAAATTTGGACGAAATTAGAAGAAAATGTCGTCATCAAGATGAAAATCCTACTAAAAATGTTAAATCTAAACAAGGTAAACATTTAAATAACCATACTAAAATGATAACTTCTCAACGGCTGACTTTAGCATTCAAAAAAGCCGTGCAATCTAAAACCGTATTGCGATCCGAATCCAACGTTAAAAATCCTAAAATTCTTGACAATACGAAGAAGCTTTTGAAAATGGGTGCTTCTCCTACTCAACCCGAATTGAATGTTGAAAGTGATAAATGTATAGATTTAGATGAACACAGTAATAATTCCCCTTCACTATTAAACTCTATGTCAGAGAATGAACAAATGGATACGAATTTGGAGACGGGTCGAACTTTCGTATCTCATATAATGATGAATGAAAATAA
>CAJQZN010019791.1:0-10537 GCA_907164685.1 Colias eurytheme | reverse complement strand
ATTATTAAAATCAAATTTTATGTTCTCATTGATTTCATAATATATGTAATTAGATCAGTAATATTAATGGTAGTAGTATGGAAAGTGTTTATAACATACTAGACTTCTGCCCGCGGCTTCGCCCGCGCAGTCAAAGAAACACCCGCATAGTTCCCGTTCCCATGGGATTTCCGGGATTGCGTCATTTTCCCGGGTTAAAAAGTAGCCTATGTCCTTTCTCGGGTATCAAAATATCTCCATACCAAATTTCATGAAAATTGGTTCAGTAGTTTAGGCGTGATTGAGTAACAGACAGACAGACAGACAGAGTTACTTTCGCATTTATAATATTAGTATGGATTTATCTATTGCAACTTGTAACTTAGACGTTGCTTAATTCTTAAAAATAAAAACACAACTAGGTATGTCATCCACGGTCCAGCTTAATGCTACTGATTTTTTTTTCAAAACAGTCATATCTGTATATTTTAGGTATATTATTGTAGAAAATACAGGAATCAAACGAATAAGTTTCAATTATAATATGCATAAGTACATAAGGACTAAGACATATAAACGCACTAGAAAATATGTCCGAAAGACTGGTCACAAAAAACTCTTCCTGAAATAGGCTATCTTACCCCGCTTTATTAAAATTAAAACTAACCAAGATATATAATAAAATTCGAGCTACTACTAGCGCCATCTAGTAGCAAAGTTTGGTGGGTAAAACGTTTTCTTGGGAATTGGGAATGAAACTTATAAACTTATAATCGCATAAAACCAAATTTATGTTAGCATCCAATACCTATGTGGCTATTTTCATTCGAAATTAACTAGTAAATTACTTTAACCAATTCAAAACCTAGTAAATTTCTGCACATACCTACTTACTAGGTTTTAAAATGGTCGGTACACCTTAGAAAATAGCCAAGCATACGAAAGCAGAGAAGGGATGGGCGCAAACCTGCAGGCTGCAGCTATAACTTACAACTTATTTTGCTTTAAATATATTTCTATCGTACTGTGTAGTATTGTTTGTATTTTGCGGTTTGATTAACAATACCTATGTAAATATTTAACATTCATTTTGTGTTTTTGTGATATTAATAAAATAATTATTCATTAAATTACTCCTTGTTTTATTTACCTAACCGATTGCCTATAATCTAAAACTAAGACAAAGAGATAGACGAGTAGGTAGGTACCATGTTCATGTTTAAAATAACATACACACATTACTATATGTATTATATTATGTCTCTTGTGTATACATACTGTGTGTTCACTTTTTTGTTTTTTTCAAGCAATAGAATTTATAATAAAATTTCTTGTAGTTTAACTGTTTAATGTTAAAAAAATTTAAAATATTTATTAAATTATGTTTATTTAAAAATTTAAACGAAATTTAATACTGATAATACTAATGAAAGTTAATACTGATAAAACCATAAGAGGTGATAGACAGCAAATATATTCAATTTCTGTATGTGATTAGTGATAGGTTTTGATTTCCTTGCGAATTGCGAAATTTGCAAATAACTTATCACCATTTACGGCTGTATCTTTTGATTGCGTTGGTTTGGTTGGTAAGTTTGATTTTTTCAATTTCATCTTGATACCTCCACTCGTTCCTGGGTGATCAAGGGTGTTGACAGACAAACAGACGGAAAACAAAGTGATCCTATAAGAGTTCCGTTTTTTCCTTTTTAATTTCGGAACCCTTAAAATGACGTAAACACAAAAGTTAACATGAATGAAAAAGTTTTGATTTTGAATTTAATTCACAGTTTGTTTTGTACTAAAGAACGAGTAGGTAATAGCCAATAGGTACGAAATATTCCATATAACGTATAGAGATAAAAGTATGATGTGTTATAATGCTTGATCTAGCTCATGTTTCGAAATCAATGTTGATATTATTAAATTTATGTATGAAGGAATAACGGGAAAATCCAAATACATTTATAACCAAAACAATTTATTAACAGAAAATACATATAAAACGAATAGTTTATAAATATAAACATAAATTGTTTTACTAAACATTGCATCGGTATGTTGGGCTTTATATGAAGTTTTTATATGAAAATATACATATTCACGTACGTAAAATCTTTCGTACGTGCTTTCGGTCAATTTATTAAGATTTTTAATGCATAGTGAGCACATTATGGCATTTGTACACTTATTCGATCCTTCTTAATCTTACAGCAACTGCCGTTTACAGTATTCGTGTGCCGATCTAAAATTTCTTGAACTATAATAAATTATTTCTCGGTAAACCAGCATCACAGAGGAAATAAGTTTGTATCGATAGCAACACAGTTCTACTAATCTATCAACGGTCTACTATATCAATTGTTCTACACTATTGGCGGATAGTTCGAGCAGTCTCCAGGCCGCTTTGGGGTTGAGTTCCTGCGGGTCTCTGCACAACACCCACACGTAATTTACCCTCATCACTTTATCTGGACTTCCTTCTATCACATTATTCTTCCCGTCTCTCACGCACATGATCTGCTGCGACTGGAATGTCAGAACTAGAACGGGCCCTTGGTCCATCATCTTGCCCATGACCAGCTCGATGTTTTCAATGTCTAGAATTTTCGAGTCGAGTCTATATCCGAGTTGCTTGCATTGATTTATGGGTGTGGCCAGGATATTATAGACTCCTTCGTAACACCAGTCTTTTAGAATCTCCAAGTCACCTCGGACCATGGCTTCCAGTATGTTCGGTATGATGTCGTTCGCGCAGTCTTCGAGGAACTTCTGTGCGGTGAAGGTGGGATCGATTTTGCATATTTCCGTTAATGTTTTCGATAATTCGGTCTTTTCGAAGAGGTTTCCGAAGAGGTTGCCAACCTTTTCAGTGACGAAACGTGCGCCGCGTACCATGGGGTTTTCGGATTCTTCGTAACGAATTTTCCAGTCTAATACCTGAAATGATGAATGAAGTTGTTAATAATAATTTAATAAATATACACATAAATTGCTTATGTTGTGGCTGAGTTATTAACTAAACTAACAGATTCATTATTTTCGAACTTATTTATTATTATTATTATTTTATAAGAGACATTTAAAATCAGATCTTAAGCAGTACTTTCAGTAAAGAGATAACAGGCGACATGAACGAGTGTACAATGAGAACTATTATCAATAATTGGGCCAAATACATACACACATAATAACATTTATCTGCTTAAAATCCTTCGGAAATAAAATCAAATGAATACCGAATTCCAAGTAAATACTGAATATCATATAGAGTATTTGCTTAAGTGCGCAAACTTATTTATTTAAAGTATAACATATAAAAATTATACCTTATTAACATACTGGTTGTTGTTCTTGAAGTCCTCCCACTGCTGGTAGAACTTGGAATCCTTGTGCAGTTCCACGCCGAGCGTTTCCGTGTCCGGGGCAAATGTGCGCTCTTCTTCCGCCACCTTAACAATAAATTAAGTATTAAACTCGTACTCAAATATTCATGTAGACTTATTTTGAAAAAAAAAAAAACACTTCTGAATCTTCATAATGACAATGTATATGTTACATTCAAATCTCAAAGCCAATCAAAACCACCTTTGATTATAGTCCGGGATACATCGCCCATTTTTGCAAGTGATTACTATTAAGCTAATTTTTCGTGAGTAGCTTTATTTTGATGAGATGCCCAATAATTTCATGTACGAAACTCTCGATTGTGGTAGCTTACAGAGGTAACAAGGATAAAAATTTTTGATTTGACGGTTCTCAAATATTTATTACGCAATTTGTAGGACAATATGTCTGTTGAATTATATAAGTATTAAATAAGTGAAAATAAAAAAATCAGCTGGTTAGTAATCATTTATGATGACTTCGTTATCGATACACATTGGAAAGGGGGACTCTTTGATCAAACCATAGATTTTGTAGGACAAATATTTTTTCGAATAATTTAGATAATTATCTTGAGATTGAACAAAAAAAAAACATTCAGTTAGTAATTAATATTTGAGAACCATCAAATCAAAATATTTTATCCTTGTTTCCTCTGGTAGCTACCACAATCGAGAGTTTCGTACATGAAATTATTGGGCATCTCATCAAAATAAAGCTACTCACGAAAAATTAGCTTGATAGTAATCACTTGCAAAAATGGGCGATGTATCCCGGACTATTACAAAAAATTCTGACTGTAACATAACATGTTTTAGGTTACGAATTTCTAATTTCTGAAAGCAGGTTTACATGCGAGAGCCAACAAGAAACTCTTTAATTTTATTTTTAATACTAGCTGTGCCCGCGACTTCGTCCGCGTGGAATAGTGACTGCATAGTAGTTACTACTTAACACACAATTATTGAGTAAACACGTCTTGAAACACGTACTATCATATACAACTAAAT
Organism: Colias eurytheme; assembly: GCA_907164685.1. Lineage (NCBI taxonomy): Eukaryota > Metazoa > Arthropoda > Insecta > Lepidoptera > Pieridae > Colias > Colias eurytheme. Next base: position 6,161 of record CAJQZN010019791.1, on the reverse strand, counting down.
TATAAGTACTTACACATTATTATAAAGTTAAGAAATAAAATAAATAATAACACAAAAGAACTGTTAGTAAAATTTATTACTAAACTGAGCTAGGTATAAAACTTAGGTACAGAAGAGTTCAAAATTTCCAGGATGTGGTTATTCTCCCGCTCCCATATTCCTTCTACTTTCACAGACGTTCAACTTTTCCCTTTCACCCCTAGTAAATGGCAGAACCGATTTTGATCTAAACCATGTCTATTGTCTAATCATACCTATATATTATGTACATGTCATATCCTTTCGTTTGGTACTCCATTTGGATTATTTATCCCCACTATCACCCCTAAGGTGCCCTATATGTAATAAACAGATTAACCAATTTTGATAAAACATGACTAATTGTAATTCACACGTCATTTGATATGCCGCTTGATTATATTATTTGACCACATTCGATTATTCATTCCCACTTTTACCGCTATAAATCAATAAATGGATGAACCGATTTTGATTAAATATGCCTCATCATACTTCTCACGTCAGGTCATGCCCTTTCATTTGATATGCCGCTTGGGTATATTATTTGACAACTTTTATTCCCACTTTTATACCTATATCCAATAAATGGATGAACCAATTTTGATAAAATATGTCTTATTGTACTTTACACGTCATGTCTTTCATTACATACGTCACTTGAGTATATTTGATTAAATTTATTTATTTATTCCCACTTTAACCCCTATATCAAATAAATGGATGAACCGATTTTGATAAAATTTGACTAATTGTTTCTGACATGTCGTCTATTTTCATTTGATATATCACTTGGGTATAACCTACATTAACAACCTACATTAACAACTAACATTCGTTTTTTTCATTCCCACTTACCCCTAATAAACAACTAATGTAACAAAAAAACGCATCTAATTGGTATTACCCGTTAGCGAGCTACGGTGGCACAGACAGACACGCAATACACACATAGCGGACATAACACCCCTCTTTTTGCGTCGGGGGTTAAAAATAATACCTACGACATAATTTCAAAGACCTTTTATATAGAAAATTTACCTAGAAGTAACCATAATGCTACATATTTGTGCAGGTTTTAGACTTATGAGCAAAAATCTAAATAAAGGTCCTTTGACCCCCCCTACTACCCCCTCAGCATAACCACCCCCCCCCCCACGCTTGGGGACTTTCGATATGATCATCTGGACATGTCAAGGAATAACTTTAGCGTATAATTTACGTAATAAAGTAATTCATGTATTAGAATGCCTTAGCAAATGTTCGCTGTGGCCTGTGATTACTTAAATGGTCATAACTTTTTTATTTATGAACCGATTGACATGAAATAAACACTAAATGTTAAATGAAGCTTACCACAATATATTAGTGAAAACCGCATCTAAATCGGATAAGCCGTTTCTGAGATTAGCGTGTTCAAACATACAGACAAACCGACAAACAGACAAAAATTTTTTTAACAACAGTTTTGGGTTTGGGATCGATTTAGTAATAACCCCTGCTAATTTTTTTTTACATATTTTCATTGTACAGACACCACTTTTCTAGAATTTTATTATATGTATTGATTGATTGATTGATTGATTTTCGTTTGCAATTTATTCCATCCTACAAATTTATACCTAAACGTAAAAAAAGTTAGTAAGAATGTTTGTCACTCTTACATATAAAAGCTAAAAAGTTGATTAGATACATAATATGTATATGAAATTGGATTATATCAATTACTAGCTGCGCTTCGCGGTTTCACCCGCGTGGCTCTGCTCCTGTTGGTCTTAGCGTGATGATATATTATAGCCTATAGCTATCCTCGATAAATGGGCTATCTAACACCGAAAAAAAATATTTCAAATAGAACCCGTAGTTCCTGAGATTAGCGCGTTCAAACAAATAAATTCTTCAGCTTTATTATATTAGTTAATTTAGATAATATACTCGCACAAAGGTTACCAAGCGATTAACGCAGCGGGTTCTAGCTAGTTCTTCTTTATATTCCAAGAGACTTGTAGACCCATGAGATCCATTTACAATAAATCAACATTTAAATATATTAATGCATGTTATAATTTAAACAAGCATCATCAATCATCATCAATAATTTTTGAATGCATGTAGATTTATAGGATAAATGAATGATCTCACCTCAACACGTTTCCTGAGCGACAATGGCGATGTGTACACGCGCCCCTCGAGACCTCGCGGGGACATTTCATTTTTCACAACCTCGGTAGCCTGCCAAATTATAACAATAGTCAATATGTAATATATTCCACCAATTTGACGACGCGGTTGGCGCAGTGGTAAAGTAACTGCCTACTGAGCCGACGGTCCCGGGTTCGATCCCCGGTCAGGGCATCATATTTGTGTGATGAACTCAATTATTTGTTCTTGGGTCTGGGTGTTATTATCTATATATGTATTTATTAAATATTATATTTATCGTCGCCTAGTACCCACAACACAAGCCTTAATTGAGCTTACTGTAGGACTAGGTCGATTTGTGTAATAATGTCCTATAATATTATTTATTTATTATTATTTATTAATATTATAATCACGAAAGTATACAGAATATATGAATGTAGGTTTGTTTGTATTTTACGTAAAAACTTTTTGATGATAATTAAGAATTGTATTTTAATGAATTGTAGGTTTGTGGCCTATTTGTTCGGTTGAGCTTGAGTTTGATACATATGTTTGTTTGTCCTCAATGGACTCCTAATCCACTTAACCGATTGTAATAAAATTCGTACACCAAGTGCAGTTCGATCCAACTTGAGAGTTGGATATTTTAAAAATGTAGGTACCACGGGCGGAGCCGGGGCGGACCGCTAGTATTTATATATATCAAACTCAAGCTCAACCGAATAGCTAGTTAAAAATTACTAAACGAACCTCAATAAGAAACTACGTTATGTATTTCTGCAGATTTTTTATTAATGCCTCAGCCCCCGGAAGCTATGTAAAAATGAAACATATCTAATAAGTGTCATACTTATTTATTACCAAACTAAGGTGAATTGTACGAATTTATTACCTGTGAAATAGTCCTAAAAGCAGTAGTCTGTCCAAGCTTTTGACTTTTGTCGGCAATGCTCTCCGCAGCATCTTTCGCTGTCTTCGAAATGTCTTCTGTTAGCTTTCCTGTAAGAATAATAGTCATATTAAAAGTATAGTAAAAAAATAAATGAAAACACGCATAATAGACTACAGGCCCATGTTGAAAAAGTTATGGGTCATTTGAACCACTAGTTGACCTATCTAGAACGATATAAGAGCATAAAATAATAAGATTCAGGACTATGCCGACACTTGTTAGCTGTCCAACGGAGTGCAGATGAGAATTCGAAAGTACAAGTAGAGAGAGTACATTTTGGTCACATATTTTTGTACGGCATTCTTACCACCGATAGCTCCATTAAAAATAATAAGAAAACGCACAGTGCCGAACAAAAAATGGTGCGCCACGAAGTTGGATTTTTTTTTATTTTCCGACAATTACCGGGGTAAATTTGGTCGTTTGATTTTGTACGGCATCTGTGTCATACTATTTCAATACTGCTTTTAACCCGTGACACGTTCTACGCACAATATTTGTGTCGTAACGCAAATTGTACTGTAGTGTACTGCGCACAAACTCTGTGCCTAACGCGGCCCGTGACATTGAAGGCCATCTGTAGTGAATTACAAGTGAATGTTTCCAGTATAAAAAATATTTCTCTATGCCTTAAACATTTATAATTCGAATCGACACGACTCCGAGACAGGCAATAGAGACCAAAACCACAAAATAAAAAAAAAAGTGAATCATTGATTGAGTTGCGTCATCGGCCATAGTTTGTGACATTTGTCTTGTTCAACGAATATTTGGATTGTGAATTATGCCGAGAGGAATAATTAGATGAGTGATAATTGAGACGTATATTACTGGAAATTTTACGTAGAATACGTTTATGATATTGGTTTTAGGGATATTTGAAGAATACTCAGTGAAAAAGTGTCTCAACTTTTCAGTGCGGAAGACGCAAAATGGCGCTTTTTTTCTTGTTTGTGAATAATGGAGATTTGTTATTATTCATAGTGAAATACGTTGTGTTAAATGTGTGAAAATATAAGTGAATGTATTTGGCAATCGATATGAAAACGTGAATATGATCATTTGATGACTCAGCATTATCATGTAAGTGTTAGTATGTAAGCAATTAAAATTAAAACAAAAGAAAATCATATTTTTATAATTTTATAGAAAAAATATATCGTCATGATTACATTTTTATGCTATAACTAGTTTCTTCCTCTTTCCAAAAATATATAATACATGGCATATAATTATAGAACAATAGGGTAAATAAAATTTTCAAACTCGGTAGTCATAAAAAAGCTAGATTTCGTGAACTCCCTTGACACTATCGGGATCGGTGCCGGCTGTGCGCCAGACGCGTGATAGGTTAATCCATTATTCCGCAACGCCGTACAAAAATCATGAAACAAGGGGAAAAAATCGAGAGTTGCAATCCCCTTGCTTTCCGTAGCCAACAATTTCGAGTCCGACCGTCTACGGTCCCTTGATGCTGTGAAAAAATCAAACGTATAAACCAACGCAATCAAAAGATACAGCCGTAAATGTTGAAATTTTTCGCAATTTCAACATTCGCAAGGAAATCAAAACCTACAGGGTAGTTCCCGTGTACACAGAGTTATGAAATTTGGTACAGATATAGGAATCATTGCGAAAAACGTGAATTTTAAATTAGATTATTTAAAAAAATATTTCAAAAATTTAAACTTAAAACCATTTTAGTCATAAACGCTTACATGTATTAAAATGATATTCCCACTAAAAACTCAAGTCTATAATACCTTTAAGCTGTAATAAAATCAAACTTCTATGTCAACGCAATTAGAAGAAAAAGCAATTAAAGCTATTTATTCTGAAACTCGCAATTACTTGCAACTTGCAAGGAAATCAAAACCTACAAGGTACTTCCAGTGAACACATAGTCTTGAAATTTGGTTAAAAGCAATATCTTATAGCACAGATAAATGAAAAATTTCTAAAACATAAATTTAAAAGTTACAACATAATAAAAAAATAGATTTGTTCGGAGCCTTCGGTACGCGAGTCCGACTCGCACTTGACCGGTTTATTATTTTGATATAATATACACATAGTGTTATTTAATTACAAACACTACCGAAAAATCAATGACTGTATCAAGGAGAAAGTCATCGTCACTTGGATGTAAAAAAGATTAAATTTAAAAGGAATTTAATATTTATACAGTACCTGTATGATAAGAAAATAAAAATTTATCATGTAGCAAATGTAACTTTGTACCTTTAAATGTAAACAAACAAAAATACGGTCGACTCGATAATTTAAACCTTCGATAATGCGAACCTCTCTATAATTCAAAGTTATCGCGAGTTCCCTACAAAATCTCTTGATATTTCGAACTATACCTATTCATACATTTTATACACTCGGTTATTCGAACGAAAAAAATCATTAAGTAAATTCAAATTACAGACATACAAATGTACAGTCACGAGCAATAATATATGCCTAGGGGGCGATGTGCAAAAATATCTGTCACTAGAACAAATTCAATAATATCTGTCTGCCCGTATACAGCAAAAATATCTGACATTAATAGGCAGCATAATAAAGTGGCATCAAAATTATATGACGAAAATGTAGAGCAAATAATAATTGTGACAACCTCTCAAAGCATAAATATGTGACGTCACCTAGGAGGCAATAATATCTGACACAATTTTATATTTCTGTATTGTAAAATATAATTGATTCGTCACAAAAAGCATATGTGACACTAGCTTTCCGCCCGCGGCTTCGCCTGCGTTTTCACAGAAATACCGCATAGTTCCCGTTCACGGCATAAATATGTGACGTAGTATTTTGCATCGATTCCTCACACAAAGCATAAATATGTGTCACCAACTACGTGGCAATAATATCTGACACAATTTCATATTTCTGTATTTTGCATCGATTCCTCACAAAAAGCATAAATATGTGACATCAACTAGGAAGTAATAATATCTGACACAATTTCATATTTCTGTATTTTGCTTCTAATCCAGTCTGTAGGTATTTATGCTCTACAAAAGGTGGCGTAGAA
>CAJQZN010019790.1:0-17499 GCA_907164685.1 Colias eurytheme | reverse complement strand
GGTTCATTTGACCCATATTTTTGTCCTATGCGGGCTTGTAGTCTAAAGTACTATAACCAAATTAATAAATGCACGTACCTTCTGAATAAAAATACAAAGAGTATATACTATTTCTTAGATCTGTTATTACAAGTTAGTAATGACATGGTAATGACATTAGATCAAATCTATTTTCTGGTTAAATATAATTATGTAGATTGAAGATTAGTTTTCAATAACTCGTCTCCAATAAACAAAGACTATCGATTACTCATTATTTTACGCGCAAACAAAACGTGACAGTGAATTTTAACAACTCTTTGAATTCGGAGATTTTTGTTTGGTTTTATTCATTATTTAACGACGTATTAAATTCTAACTGAAGTGTATTGTCATTCACACGATCCCACCCTCTACTTATAATGGGGTCCGTTCAATGAGTTCGGAATCAAACAAAGAGTGAATGCAGCTTGTATTTAAGATAACGGCTGTCGAAAGCCTCGTGCCTAGCTGAGATAAAAAATAATATATTCATAAGTGCCTCAGTTTGAGCCACTTGGGCTCTGTTATTTAACAGGGACATAAGAAGCTTTTCATACATATTATGTTTTACTCTTTTAAAATTACGAAATTATAAATTGTGCGTATGATTTAAAATAAGGTTAAATCACATAAATCATTGCAATTTGCTCGCCCGGGATCAACTATGTGAGTCAGGAGCTGCGCAGCTTTCTACGAATCATAGAGAATTTTCGAAGTTGTTGATACATGCCATGGACGTATAAAAAAAGACGGACGCCGTATTACGAACAAACAACGTGAAGCCACCATAGTAAGCTAGCGATCGTGTAAAGACAATAAACAAGCACACACTCTCACCATAGTAAGCTAGTCGGCCGCCATTACGTCGTGAACTACCGACTGATTAACTGCGTCACTGTTTCACAAAAAATATTTAAAATGCCGTTTTGCGTGGTTAAATGGTGTCGCAACAGTACAATTTTAAATAACAAAACACGAGGGATTACATTCCACAGGGAAGCAAGTTATTTCTTTTATGTTTTAATGCCAAAATTATTACGGCAAAATTTATAGAAAAAGATACAGCCGCCATTGTCAACAGGACAGCTGTTGCCATGGCAACATGGCACACACACATGGATGTTTCGCCGCCATTACTAGGCTTCACTCAATGTTTAGGCGATATACCGTCCGTCTTTTTTTATACGTCCATGATACATGCTTTAATTACCTGAAGGAAGTGACTACTAAGTATATAAATAATTATGATTTTTAACACAAAAACAAAAATCGAAGCTCTCTTCTCTTAAGAAGTGGCACACAGACGGGTTACGGACATAAATAAGCGTTGCTTCTTCGTCCTTTATAATGTATTGTGAAATATTCTCTGTAAATTCGAAATTCGAAATTCGATTTTGCCACACGATTGAACACTCGTCCAAAAAATATTTTAAAAACCAAAAACCGTTTAAATTCAAACTTCAGTTAGGTCTAGAGCACTTAAGCGCTGCGGGCGGCGAGGCAGCTGCGCGCGCACGTGTCGCGTCGGAAGTTGCAACACGCAATCCTGTATTGTTTCAGATTCACGCACCGCGTACCTTCCCGTCTGAATGGCTCTTGGTGCACAAAATTATGTTTCCTTGGTTATTTCTTAAGTGCACAAAAAGTGGTTAGTAAATGAACCTTTGTACATAGGTACTTTTAGCTTACCAAATTGACCATTTATGAAGGCTTGCTCAACGCAACGTAGCTTAATCAACTAGGAACTTAGTTATAAAGTTTTTCATTCTTTTAACTTAGATGGTAAATGATAGTCTTTAAATAATATAAAGATCTAGAACTAAAACGAACTCAGTAATATTGTTTCTAAAGTTCAAAAAGGTCAAGAAAAGAATTCATTCATTTGAAATAATAAATACGCAGCAAGTTTTACTGCAATTCGTAAATAACATTCTTTGTTCCCCATACATCTTATGGTCGCACATTAATCGAAGGGTGCCACCCTCTGGAATGCCACGTGCAGTTATTTTTTGCACTGCATATAGCGTTACTAATCCTTTTTATGATTTTGTTCTCAATATGAACTCTAGAGGCGATTCTAAGCAGCAAAATGTTTTAAAAACACGCTGAATTTTAAGGTGGTTAATAAGTAATTACCAAAATCTAAAAATTTGGTGCTCGGTCGGGTTTAAGTTTTCAATGCTATGGTCAATTTATTGGAATCTAGTCAATTACCTTTTATTTTAGGAAAAAAACTAACGGATACATAGTAGGTACCTATAATATCTATTTTAATTTTGTGGGATGGTAAAATTGTAGGAAATTTTAGTTACTTTGTAAGTTCTCGCACTTATCTAGCACTTATCAAAGTACATAGTTATGGAGAATTTTATCTATGTCGAATAATATTTGAATCAGATAAGATTTATTTGTACTTGTTAGTTACCTATGAGAACATAATGGTAAAAATTGAATTTATTTTTTAAGGTGTTATTACGAAGCTTTATTATTGAAAGCTTTTCGTTTTTCAAATAACAAAGGTTTATTCGTTATTCGTGCAAATATGTGAATGTTTACTTCACATTCATAAAATGTAAGTACATTAGTATTATAAACGAAATATTATGATATTATAAGAAAACAATAAATTTTCCGAAGCTTATCAAAGCTCCGTATAGCCTCTAAAACTCGTGCATAATTCATAACCGTAAAGTGCAAACGTCCTCAAGCTAAACAATGCAAATTTGTGCAAAATTTCTTCACATATTTAAATGTAAGGTGGTCGATAAACAAAAGATCGCAAGTTGCAACCAGCTCCCAAGACGGGTACAATACATATAGACCATCACACGTATGCAATCGTGGTCACCCTACGCACACAAGCTCAAACCAACACGTCGCAACTTGCACAGGCTCTACGCCAAAAGGCAGGCATTTCATTCGTTCGCCGTCAGCCGTGGTGAGCGCACGTGTCGCTCGTTTAAAAGTTCAGTGTCGTGTTGTGCTTATGAACAGACAAGATGGTGCGCAGCCTCTCGCAGTGGACGAAGACGCTCAGCTTCCCTTCGAGGTTGTCTCCCAACCGCACCTCGAAGGAGAGCGTTGTCAATGTCCAGCCGAGCTCTCCGGGAGTATCGCCGACGCCGAGTGCCTCATCCCTCCCGCAGGGCTCTGAAAAAACAATTTCGCCGATCCCCATCACGGAAATCAGCCAAATAGTAAGTCCCCCTGTCACTTGAACCGAATCTATTATACGAAAGACCCTCTTGCACGTTTGGTAATGAGGATTGAGGATATTCTGTGAAATATTATTTATAAGTAGACCATTAGACATGTTTGATCTAATTTATAACAATATTTACTATCAATTTGCATTATTATAGTAATATTCAGCTAAATAACCATATTATGATATTGTTAAATGTTCATAATTGTGTCAACAATTTTAAAATTTAACTTATTGAATGATGTTTACAAACAAATGAAAAGCGTTCCATTATTAAGATATCACGGTTAAATATAACTGGTTCCCCTTAAACGACGGGATACGTGTCCAAAATGCGAATCCAGTACACCTTATATGCTGGCTATTATGCTATCTTTCAAAGGAAATGAACTATACGTGTTTTGTTTCTCACGCGCGGCCTCAAGAGGTGCTTTTGCCGAGTGGCAAATTGAAGTTTCATTGAGGGTTTTGTTTGTTGGCTAACAACAGTGTAGCGTATACGGCCGTCAATGGTTATACAACAGCGCGGTGTGGTATGAATGCTTATTATGTGGTAGGTGGGAGCCGGTGCTCGGCGTGGCTCGGCGCAGTAACCGTTATGTTTGTCCCCCTTGCAATCACCTTGGCAAGGCCGCACAGAGATGCGAGTTTTTGCAAATGATACCTAGTACATGACTTTCACCTTTTGAGATGCCTTTCTAAATACTGAAGTTTCGACTTTATTTAGGTCTCCCATTGATTTTACAAATGTTACACTTCATTTTACCTTTTACATGCCATTGATGAGAGAGAATGTAGGTAGGTATTTACCTCACAAATTAACCTTATTTGTTCGGTGTTACGCGCAAAATCCGCTAGTCACGACACTATTTTGCACATTTTTGTCTTATTATCGTGCCCAGATAACAATAAAAGAGATAGGTATCTTAGAATACATTTTTCTTTATCTCAGAATACATCTTCTCGTTTTATAATTGATGCGCGTTACTAATGTTCTTTTGTTACTAAAATGTTATAATTCACATTTCACATAATAAATTGCATACGAATAAGGTCATATTTCGTAAGAGCTATAAATGTTATTTATGTTTTGAAATAAGGCTTTAGAAGATGTCAAAGTGCTACAAAATAACTTGCAGTAAATTAAAAAACGTACTAAAATATAGGTACATTCATTTTGTAATCGTAAAACGAAAGTCATCAATTTCCGAACGACCTTTTGGATTTATTGTTTGCCGGAATTTTATGAAAAAGTTATTTGACGTTTAGTACGACATGTAGAGGCGGGAACATTTGGCGCGAATGCCATAATAAAGCGAATGGAATGCAGACTGCGTTTGATAGCTAGTGGCCACAGCATACAAAGTCGTCTCCGTTAAGTTAGCTCACGGCAGGAGCCAGGCTATTGACATAACAGACAAGCTTTACTTAATAAAAATACGTTTATAACGACAAGCACTTATTTTAATAGCTGAGAAATGGGAGGGCATTTCGAAATGTTGATGATGTTGCCATATGCGTCGTAACTCACGCGCATGCGCTAATGGCTGTCACAGCTTTGCTTTCTTGTTTTGCTTGAACTTTTAATCGAATGAATGGTCAAATGGTTTTTGGCGTGATTCATAAAGAATAAAGATAATTTGTAATAATTGTATCACGCTTTCTCCGTACGGTTTTTGAGAGTGATCGTGAAAATAGAGAGTTTGATCGTTAAATTATATATTGTTGTCATATCTTGGAAGTCCTGCTGGTCGTATTTATTAGGTATTTTATTGTCTGTGGCGGAACGAACATCTGCGTGTCAAATTCCTGTGTGCCATGTGCAAGCTACTGGTGGGAAGCGAACCGTGCACACATGACTTAAAAAATAAAATAGTTGACCATAATTTGAAAATGGAACATATTATGATTATTTAAATTTTGAATGGGTTCGTTCATAGATAATATATTTCAAAATTTCTACAGATAAATGGAGATCGTTAAGCAATAAGCATGTATGGAAATTCTTTTTTATCACCTCTTTCTATCGTAAGCTAGAAGAAGAATAGCTTACTACCTACCAAGGAATTTGATCGAATCTTCTAGTATTTTTTTCGATTATAAACCTTTATATAAAGACTTTCAAATAGACAAGCTTCGGAATAAAGGAAGAGGGTGGGTTTTTTACTCAGTCAGCTGTTCTCGGTGTCACGAAACCTGACACCGGGGAGCCATTGAAATCCGTTAAATAATAGATAAGTTTACTTTGAAAATATTTCGGAATTTTAAAAGGTTTAATTCGCGTACTACCTAAATAGGTACCTACATTTTTATTTTAATAACTTTAAAAAGTAATAATTTATTCTAGAGCCAACATTCTGAATTTAATACAGTACGCAAAAAATATAAAATTTCATATCGATATAGATTTTAAATATCTTACGATTACGAACCTAAAATAAATTCAAAATAAGAAACACTTATTTCGCGTAAACGCATTTTCCTAGTTGCGTGCGCGCAGCATAATGAGACATAATGTAGTCATCATCTTTTGAAGGCTAAGTAACGTGTTTACTCAGAATGTCTTAACATACCTTAAAATATAAATGCACTTCTAAAATTAAAAAAAAAATAACAAACTTAATATGTACTTGAGTAATACTTATTCGGTGTTGTATTTTAAGTGTCTCGAGATTCAAAAATTATTATTTTTTTCTTATATTATTTCTTGTATAGGTGCATTATTATGATATGTAGTAAAAAAAAAACATCATTAATAATTCGGTCGGTATGTACCTAGTCTCAATCATGTCGTCTTTATAAACAATGAAATAAATCTATTTGCTCGATCCCATAATTATAATGTAATCAGATCCTCTATATCTTAAGTTATGAATGATAAACCGTTAAGTTATTGAACATGAACGGATATGTAACTTGATAGCGTATCAGGGCTCAAGTATTGCACGGATGCGAAAAAAAAATTAGTATCCATAATATTGTGTTTCCGGATGATATTTGGAATTTGATTTTTCTTATCAATTCTGGGTTTTTTGTTAGATTTATCGTAGGGCTAGAGTTTTTTTTTACTTCGAAAATGATATTCCTCAAATTTCCCCCTTGGTAATCATCTACCCTAAAACTTCACATTCCAAAACATCTATCAACTACAGAGAACCTTCGTACAGCTTGGCCAATTTAGGCTACAACAAGCTGGTAATCTATATTCTATTTCATAACACTTATAATAATTATAAATGTATGGCAGATGCCATGAAGCAGGAAGGCCTCACGGCACCTGCGCGGGCAGATGTGAAATTCGTAAGATTTACACGCATGTTACAGCTGACGCCAAAAAAACATTACCTGGGTTTGGAGATTTTCATTGATCAGCTGGCAGCTGCGAACATTTGCTGTGAAGTGGCTATTTGGTGGAATGTACAGAATAGCATGTAATTTAATGGTTTGGAATTTTGGTTAACATCTGACTTTAAAATTATGAATATTTATGATAAATGTGTTTAATAAGGAGGGTTTTTGACTAAAATATGTTTTTTGACTAAAATAGCAGCGAAGGCGTGCATCCACTTATAAAATTAACTTGATTGAAGAACCACAATAGAATATACTGTATAGTCAAACCATAGTATTAAGAGAACTTAACGCATAAGAAGAAGGGTATACAATTAGCGTGATAATTGAATAATTAGATACGATATAAAGCTTGACCTCTTTTACTTATATTCCTTCATGTATAAGACAGGTCTATCTACATTGGTTGGGAAAATAATAACCAAAGAGCAGCGAAGGCGTGCATCCACCTATAAAATTAACTTGATTGAAGAACCACAATAGATATACTATTTAATTTAGTCGAACCATAGTTTAAAGATAACTTTTTACTCTCTTATACTATGGTTCTCTTTGTACTGTGGTCGAACGGCTGTTGTAATAAATCATAGAACTGTCTTGATAGCTAATAATTATGGTACTATAATTATGATTTCTGTAACTAAATACTCATTGAAGATAAGACGTGAGAAAGCTCCTATTAGAGTCAATCATTTCAATAACGCACATTTATATTGATTGGTTAATAATATATCAGTTTTATTTTAGTTTAGATATTCTATATTGTTAGGTCGTTCACTTTGGAGTCACACGATATCATATGTTTATCCACGCGCTGCATAATTTTTTGTGTCTAATAAAAAGTTACCTATGAAAAAACGAGTGCCCTGCCAGCTGCTTTCGAGCGCTCAAAGGGCTCTCAAAATTTACAATTTGTAAACAACCAACGTCTGTTTTGTGTCCGATGTTTATTGATGTATCTGCCTCCCTTTGATTTGAAGTACCTTTTAACCTTCGGTCTGTATATATTGGTCTATTTATAAATATATAGTAGGTCTATTAGTTAGGTTAATGTTGGGTTAGGTTAAGTTCGATTTGTTATTTATAATATTCTATTTTCATGATATTTGTTTAATAATAATTTGTAGATTTGTAGGTAAGGTAATTTGTAGATTTATTTACTAACAAGTCTTAAGATTAACAGTTTTGTTAATGTACAAAACCTCACATTATTATTGCACGCCTCATAAGCGAAGCGTTGAGGTGGGTACTACTGTCGCTTCGCGCAAAACATCTGATTTTTCAAACTTAAAATGTCTTTATGTATCATACATTGCACTTGTAAGATAATACATACACACACATATTAAGAAAAAACACTATTTTTAACGTTCATGATATTTTTGATGTCATTTTTATTATTTAAACTAGTTAAAAAACAGTTTAAAAAAGTTCTGTCTTGGACGTCCGTGTGTCTGTATGTGCGGATCCTTTTTCTTGTTAACACGATAGCGACCGAAATACTTTACTAATCGAGTCTTTTTTTTTCTCTTACGCTTGAGTATGCTCAGGAATAGAACCCTTTCATTTTTCAGGGTCTGATTCGATGTGGTTTAATTGTTATTAAATAAACAAAAATAATAATTATTAAATATTTATTAAAAAAAAATTATGAGGCGTGCACTTTTGGATTTTCCAAATTATAATTAGTGAATATTGCCACAAACATACCACCAACACAAAACAAAACCACAAAACTTTCGGATACGAAGTAATAACTGTAGCAGGATATGCAAAAACGTGCAACTTACTTATTTTGTATATTCTTGAAGAACTCAATTAAAAAGGGCACTATTATCTGAAGATTAAATGCAAATCAAGATGACTAATACAATAAAACGACGGCTAATCCCGTGGTTTCCTTCAAATCTATAATTACAGTGCTATAAATCTTTAAAAGGTATCATTTGCAAGAATTGATTGCTTTTGATGGAAGGCGTAGGATATTGTGTGAAACTATAGTATCACTAAATATTGAATCATAAGCTAAATTATTTCTAGACTAGAATAATATTATTAATATTAAATTCGGTTTCCTATTTATACGTTTTCGAGTCTGATTTTTCGAGTGTAAATTGCATGTAAATTGATAAAAAATACTTAAGCAACCATGACTTAGTCAAGTATAATTTATGGCCACTTAACAACTAACTTGAATTGTTTTTTATTATAAGCAATGTGTAATGAACATTAATAATTCGAATTCCATATTAGTTTGTATATTTTGTTTGTTGCTAAAACTACCTATTTTGAAGAAATACGATACATGATATCGTGTGACTCCAAAGTGAACGACCTAACAATATAGAATATCAAAACTAAAATAAAACTGATATATTATTAACCAATCAATGTAAATGTGCGTTATTGAAATGATTGACTCTAATAGGAGCTTTCTCACGTCTTATCTTCAATGAGTATTTAGTTACAGAAATCATAATTATAGTACCATAATTATTAGCTATCAAGACAGTTCTACGATTTATTAACTCTTTAACAACAGCCGTTCGACCATAGTATAAAAATAACCATAGTATAAGAGAGTAAAAAGTTCTCTTTATACTATGGTTTGATTATACAGTATATTCTATTGTGGTTCTTCAATCAAGTTATTTTTATAGGAGGCGGCACGCCTTCACCTCTTTGGTTATTATATTCCCAACCAATTTAGGTAGACGTTTCTTATATATGGAGGAATATACGTAACAGAGGTCAAGCTTTATATCGTATCTAATTATTCAATTATCACGCTAATTGTATACCCTTCTTCTTATGCGTTTATAAATGGTACATAATATAATTGTACTATTTCTCACAAGTCACAGTATAACTATAAAGGCAGATGAACATTCCATCGTTTTTAGAGGTGCATAATGAAATTCATTTTGCGTGAAAATAATTAAATAATTACCATGATTCATTTAATAAATGGAGCTTAAAATCATGTTCTATCTGTTAAACTTATCGTATAATCTAGAATCTAGATTATTTAATTAATATTGACTGTCAATTGACCAGATGCCCCGCCATATTTAAACTTTGATCGCAATTCAACTCAACCGCATGGACATCCGGTCACTACGTCCTTCATACTATTTCCAAAGCAAAATAAACCATAAAATGTTACTAAACAAAAAACATATTTGGCTATCGCAGACTTTACAAGAACGTTAAAACAATTTCGCTTTTATTTTCATACGGATTAGGCCTAATATTGCATGTTAGGGTCGTAATCGTTTTTTGAATAATTCTTCCTTAATCTATGAGAAAAACGTAACTAAAAGTTAGGTCATTGTATAGTTAATAAAACTTGGACATAATATTGTTGAATGAACAAAAAAGAGACGGACAAAATGCGTTGACTAAAAATAATTCATAGGTTAAATATCTACATAGATTTGTGAATAATATAATAATAACATACCATTAATGTGATTAGTACAATTAGTAATGACAATGTTAAAAAAAATTTCGCTAATTTTTTTTTCTGCAAAAATTACAAAAACACATCAATGCGATCAACAAAAAAACAACATGAAGTAAACAAAAAATTATCAAACCTTGTACACATACAAGAATCATTGAACTGTATCCACTAAAATATATTCTTGTATAATCTGTGGCAACGCGACACGAATCGCCAACACCGAGTCGCGCTTCGCGTAAATGATTAACAAGACTCTGTGGGAGAGTTGGAAATAAGCTCAATGTTTAGTCATCCTTTTGTAATGCGTACGCGCATCGCTTTTAAATTTATCGCCAATATACGACACTCGTAATCTCTATACAAAATCGATACATTTTTATGTCTGCCCATTTCGGAAGTAACAAAGAATTTAATCTGTAAGCTCGTAACAATATAATGACGATTTTTTATAACCTTGGTCAAAGTTGAGACGTCAAGGTGTAATCCTTAATTATCTGTAAACGAAGCAATTAAGAATTGTGTTAATGCGCAGAACAATTGAAATTAGAGGTGAAACGGTGAACATCCTCAATTATTTCTATGCAAAACGTCATGCGAATCCTTCATCCTTCATTATCTTCATATTTACCCTCGGGCAGAATTTTATGGCCGAATTTCGAAAATGGCAACACTAAACTTTATTCATCTTATTGTTATATCGTTCCCACGGACGACGATGCACGCAAGATTTTTTTTTCGTACATCCGCGCTCCGTAAAGGAGTCAAATAAAATAAAACTGACGGGTTCATGATAGTCATTTGATTGTTCAGTCTATCATTAGAGTACATTATCTGTTGTTTCTAACATGCGTAAGCACTTTTTGACGTGTGTTAGTAGCATGATTTATTATCAGCTGTGTTTAAGTTAATTTCTACACCATAATATGGTCTGTCTGCTGCAACGATTACGCTTAAATTTTCTTCTGCGCGTTCCAAATTCGAATCATTAGTTCTCTTCACATTAGATTATGACACTGTCAAAGTGACATATTATTTTTTTTTATGATGGCGTAAGTATCGCTCGATGGAAACATAACATTTGTTTACTAATGTTAGTAAACCACAGTGCAATCCTAAACTGTAGGAAGTTGATTTTGCAAGCCCACTTTAGGACCGGTTTGGCGCTTCGGAGTTTCGCCTCTTAGCTGGCCGTCTGAGTTGTTATTATAATCTTAATCAATACGTTATCTTTCTTTATATTCTCATTAAATAAAATACAAGTTCCCTTATCAATATAATAATTATATGATGCCAACATACATTGGATTTATAAGCCTTAAATAAATTACAGTAGAACTCCAATTATCCGAATTAATGGGGACCGGGACCCATTCGGATAATCAAATATTCGGATAATCGGATTTTTTTTTAAATTTGCAATTGGAGAGAATAAAAGCTACGTTTTGATATTGCACTATATTTTTATTGAATTAAATGAAAGAAACATGAAATTTTCACATGTTTTAAATATATAAATAAAATGTACCTGCTTATGTACAAGTTTAGAAATAAAAATCATTGTTTTTTAAACATCTCAAGTCAGTGTAAGCACAACAAGTCAAGTCAAGAATTGACGCGCAAACACTGGCTTCGCGGGGGGAAGAATAATAGCGCACTTTGACTTTTTTTGGACAATTTTTTGTGATTCGGATAATCGGCGATTCGGATAGTCGGAGTTCGGATAATTGGAGTTCTACTGTAGTTATAAATTTTTACCTTCTAATTTTGTACCCCACGCAAAAAACGTGTCCTTGTATGTAGTTGGTGTATATTCGTTAAAATTTAGCCATGAGAAATTAAATAAAATAGTTCTTATCAAGGTGGGTACAATTTTGTTGAAACGATGCCCATATACAGCCAAATCGTCAGGTGGAACGTGGGTGTCCAGGTGTGGTGCGACCTTTACCATTTATTAAATTTACTCTTTCGTTAATTTGTCTATTTTTGTGCTAAGTGAGTGTCGTGTTGTTGGTTACAATAACGGAATAATAAGTAGAACATATTTTAACATTTATCGCGATTATTTTTTTAAACAAAAAAAAATAAGTGACAGGTGCACTGAGCCACTGACGTTTGGCGCGCATTTTTGACAAGTTGTGAAATAAAAAAAAATGAGTTACGTAGATTTTCTCTATGACTTGCTAGAGGTTTGTATTATGAGTTATGACATTATATTATTGTTTCCTTGTAAATAAATTATTTAATTATACTGTACAAATGCTTATGTTACGATGTGACGATAAATATTTAAAATGTATTCTAAGAAGACATTACCGTCCGTCGCGAGTGAGGCGTGTGAATTTGTGTAATTATTATTTAACAATGGAATCCAGTTATTTTTTGTTTTCATCTGTATGTAATATGTATACAGGATACTCGGTTATGAGTCTACATTTTATAATGATTAATACGGCAGCTTTGATATTTAATTATCATAATAAATGATAAATTCAAGTTTCAATGAGGATGTAATGTTTATTTTACTTATGTGGTTTTCCTATACGGTAATAATTTGAAAATATCATATAAATATAAGAAAATAAAAAGCGCTGTGAATAGAAAATCTCTTGTTTTGGGAAGAACGGTTATTTCTGCGTCGAACGTTAAATTATCGCATACCATATTTACGTTTTTATTATTTAGTTTTCAAACATGTATAGTTTCGTTACTAATAGAAAACGTTACTTTTTGACCAATAAAAATATTTATAGAGGTCAAAGGAAGTGAAAGGCCACACATAGATACCTGAGGAATGCCCAGCCGGGCTACAACAGGTTCGATTCCGACATGTCAATACATGTACGAGCGTTTTTGATCCAAATTTGTGAACTTGTCTCGTCTTGTCTATGGCCAGAAAACAAACAACTTTTTCTGGTAACATTCTTTGTAGTCTGAAATTTTTACTTACCCAACTTTAATCGAACCTAAATAACGTATGACTATAAGAATATGTACGACATTTTGTTCGTTTGTTCACATCATCGGTTTAATAAAGACACAAATTATGTAATTGATGGACCGCTTTTGATAAAATGTGGGAAATTGTGGGAGCGGCGGTAACTTACATTCAATTAGGCGTAATCAGATGAGACCGTTTTACATTTACTTTGTTGTTTGAATTATCGTGTTGTTTATCTTCTTAGGGTTGCGTTTTATTTTAAAATGCTTTGACTATTTGGTCTTACTAAATATTTTTAGCTCAACTTGAAAAGCTCTAGTCCTCATATTATTTAAAAATGCAAATCAATTTTACAAAATTCTTATCAAACATAGCTTATCTATTTCCAGAATACGTAATGCCTTGTCAAAAATCCACATTAGATACTAGTTACTACAGGAAGTAAATTGTCAAATGTACAGTGATTCATTATTTAACTATTCCTTGTGACGTCAAATACGTGATGGTCATGTCGATTCCTTGTAATGATAATATTCTTTTTATTATGACGAAATTGAGTAGGCACAGATTTAAAATAATTTGGAAAATCCAAAAGTGCACGCCTCATAATTTTTTTTAATAAATATTTATTAATTATTATTTTTGTTTATTTAATAACAATTAAACCACATCGAATCAGACCCTGAAAAATGAAAGGGTTCTATTCCTGAGCATACTCAAGCGTAAGAGAAAAATAAAGACTCGATTAGTAAAGTATTTCGGTCGCTATCGTGTTAACAAGAAAAAGGATCCGCACATACAGACACACGGACGTCCAAGACAGAACTTTTTTAAACTGTTTTTTAACTAGTTTAAATAACAAAAATGACATCAAAAATATCATGAACGTTAAAAATAGTGTTTTTTCTTAATATGTGTGTGTATGTATTATCTTACAAGTGCAATGTATGATACATAAAGACATTTTAAGTTTGAAAAATCAGCTGATGTTTTGCGCGAAGTGACAGTAGTACCCACCTCAACGCTTCGCTTATGAGGCGTGCAATACATAGGTAATAGGTATATGTATTAGTTTAATTCGCCAACGTCATATTTTTCTATAAGAAATTGATATAATATCGCTCTAGAATATAACAGTAGGTAGCCATCTTGAAAATTCTGTTAGTTTTATTGTGATCACAGAAAATGGAATTAATAATAATATTTTAGTTATTCACCGTCTTTTAATTTTTTATGATTTCCCGTGCCCTCTTACGTCTATAAAAAGTTACACAGTTTGAGAAGACAAATAGAACCTTCTAGACAAGTCGTTATTCGTTAACACTTGAAATATTTCTTAATAAAATTATTTCAACCGTAACGCGGTCATTATGTTTTTAATAGTCTGTCTTCGTAATTCCATCACCACCATGTTGCTTCCCTCCCTTTCTATTAACTTAAGAGTGAAAAGGACAGCTTGATAGTAGAGATTTATAAAACTATAAACCTATCCATTTACTATTAGCTTGTTTCTTTTATTCCAAGAGTAATGTGAAAACTTCATAATATATTTTGTTCGAGATTTTTAAATAGTTGGCTTGTAAATTAATAATTACCGGAGATACGTTCTGTTAAATTTATAAAAGTGTGCGTAAAATTAACGTTTCATAACCTTTCATTACTGTTATCGTAATGTTGTTTTAATTCATTCCACATTTTGAATGTAGGCTGTTGGCCAAGTATTCCGTATAACAGAAGAAAAAATATTATTTTACTTAAGTAATTAAAGTATGATACTTAACACAGAATACATACTTAATAGTAGCTAAGGCTTACTTAAGTATATTACAGTATATTAACTTTGATTTAAGGCAGACTTAATATTTTCTGATAGTTTAAAATAAATTGCTTACTTATGAATTGATTGAAGTGTTGAAGTACACTTAAACTCTTAAGCCTAAAAAACGCTACAGTTTAATTTATAAAAGAATGTGCAAACTTTTATAGTGAAAAAGTAGCCACACGTTTTAAATTTTTAAGTCAGATAAGACTGTAAATGTAAAGATGTCTTAAAAATTAAGAATTAAAGAGCCATACACAAAGACCTTTGACACGTCACGTCAAAGTCCCGTCACACATTCGCGGATCAATGTCCGAATTAAAAAGAAATAGAGTCGCCCGCACAACAATATCCGTTTCCGCTGATCGATCAATCTGCGCGGACGCATACTCAATTGCCAATTGGACACTTGAAGGGGAATTTTATTACCTAATAGGACTTCAATTTGTTTTATTGGAGGTACACGGAATTATAATGTAATGTACCTACTTAAACATAAGGATATTCAAACTTTTGTGTGTGTAAACTATAAATGATATTTCATCATTTTCAAGTTTTATTTTCGTAACAAAAAAGTAGTCCTTCACCAAGATTGTAATTTATCTATAAACAAAATCCTAAACCATTAAAATATTTTTAATTTTAGTATGAATCGAATATACAGTTAGATAAACACAGGATCTAGTTTTTCGATGAAACCCGAGAAAGCCGTTCAAGATACACAATCAATACCGCTATTACGTAATATAGCTAATTAATCAAATATCAAGTAACGCTATCACCACAACAGACAAACCGACAGTTCTCCTTATGGATGCATAAATCATGCGTCAAACTCAAACCGCCGGAACATTGCGCAAGCGCTGATAATTGTTCTCAAGTGCATGTAAGTGTAGGCGAACTAACTTTGTATGTGCGTTTTCGGAAGAATAATATGAGAATTTGTTACTACGGACATAAGTTTGATAAACGCAAATAACAAAACATACAAAATATAAAAATGAACTAAGGTATTTATACCATCTTGCTTACCTGGAGCTGGACAGCTGACTGTCCATGTGGTACATATGACATTTTCGTATTTAAAAAATATATCCTTATTAAAAATTAAAATTGTATTTAATTATTTTAATTTTAACTAATATCCCGAATCTCGAACTGTAAATGAAAGTTGACATAATGCTTCTTAATATAGTCTTCATAATATAGCTGTATTTTAATAAATAAACAATGATAAAATATAATTGCGAATTTGCGATACGTCGGAGCAACAAATACTAGAATACGACCCGCTTCATTTTCATAAATGGATTGCAAAATAACACCCATCGTATACAAATATAACGTTAAAATTTTATAGGTATCACAAATAGCGTTTGCCTTTCGCAAACCAAACTCATCATTGGCAAATATTTTGCTACGTAAGAATTGTAAACTATTTAGTTTATTTGATTTAAACAAAGATTTGCAAATTGAATATATATATGAATGAAATTTAAGGCATTTGAAATTTAACTGTTTATAAACTTATATGTTATTAGGTATATAATTTAACTACATATTTGGAAATTGTTTCTGATGTAATCTATTAAATGTTACTTAAATAAACAAAATAATAGTCCTAATTTACATACAAAATGCCTTGATTAGCACTGCTAACATAAATCTTTTGTTTTAAACTTATTTCGAAAAATCTAAGATAGTAATGTAATACAGATTACTATACACATATACAATGTGTCGTGTCGAATTGATAACCTTTTTTTGAAGTAGGTTAAAGCGGCCCATTATTGTTATGCGGAAACCTTGACATGGAGTTAAGTTATTTATAAATATTTAAATTATGCATGTATTCAGCAATGGAGAAAGGATGCAGAATGACCTCTTGGCAGTTAACAATTTGGATGACAAAAATTATTACATAGATATTTAATAATAGGTCTAAACTCTAAACTATGAAATATAATTAATTTTATAATGCATGGGTACGTTTTTTCTATAAGAAAGTGAGCTACACATAAATTATGACATATATTATCTATACTAATCACTACATAGTATAAAACAAAGTCGCATTCTCTGTCCCTATTTCCCTATGTCCCTATGTCCCTATGTCCCTTTGTACGCTTAAATCTTTGAAACTACGCAACGGATTTTGATGCGGTTTTTTTTAATAGATAGAGTGATTCAAGAGGAAGGTTTATATGTATAATAACATCCATTTAATAGTGGAGAAGTACTGTTATTTTTGAGGTTTCTAATGTGATGTCGTAAATAATTACATTTTATCCGCTTACATTGCAAACGCAGGCTGAACCCTACGAGTTTTATCAAAATAATGTACTAAGTATTGTACACATTGAAAAGGTCTACAGAAAAGTCCGCGATGGCATATGTCTATCTCTTATGGATAACCCACAATAACTTTTTTTTGTCATTTAATTTTTACGACAAATAATGGCTAATTTTCGAAGCGATTTTAACCAATACAGCATTAATCCTTAACCAATTAAATACCTTGAATACATTCTTCATTTAATATAGATCTATATGGCCCTTTACACCGTATGATTTAAGTGAATATTTTCGAAGATAGGTATTACAGATTTAAAAATTGCGGGGCGTACCGTTTGCGGCGATACCGGCCGGCCGCACAGTGGATCCAAATTCAAGTTTCATGGACCTAGGATTCAATATCG
>CAJQZN010019789.1:0-24263 GCA_907164685.1 Colias eurytheme | reverse complement strand
ATCGATCAGTGAAACAGATGTATAATGCATCTGCCCCTTACCCCACTTGGGGACATGGGACTTCACTTTTTATTTTAAATTCATACATTGTTTTGTATTACGCGTATGCTAACGGCTACACATTATAATTGACTCGTCACATTTTTCCACAGGTGCTGGCGCTATGCTGTCCACTATTGCTCGCCTCATGCCATGTAATAGTTCGCTCCACAGCCCGGGCCCCATTCTGCACGCCGTACTGGCTCAGCCTGATGCCGCTCGCGCTGTGGCTCGCAGTGTTCATGGCGCAGCCGCACAAGGAGGAGAGGTGCGTGTGTGCGTGTGTGTGTGTGTGTGTGTGTGTGTGTGTTTGTAATGGCTCAGAAGGAGATATGTGTGTGTGCGTGTCGGTCAGGCTACAGTTCGGGCTCCGGAGATGTGTATTTTTTATAGAGGGAAAAAATACTATTAAGTATCTCAGGTCAAGATCTGCGACTTGGTATGTCGGTCTCGATCATGGTCTCATGGTCCATACCGACTAAAACAACCCTCTTTCTCCAGTCCATATCCCCGCGGGATGGCCGTTGGGCTTTACTTCACGGGGGGATGTATAGCATTGTAACTTTTCTTCTTATTTCATTTTATTTCGTCATAGCTTTTAGGAGATGGAGGATGGAGGAGATATATATGTGTGCGTGCGTGGGCGTGTGCGTTGCGTGTATGTGTGTGTATAGACTTAATACTCGATAATATTTGCACATGTGCCCTATTAATTTATTTGCATGCAATTTTAACTAACAATACCTTTATTCCAGGTTCCTGTACCCAGTCTACAGTATGATAGTCCTATCAGGTGCCATATCACTGGATTGCGTACAAAAGATGACGTTCGCGGTGGGCTCGGAGCTGCTGCGTGTGTACCGGTCGCGGCACTACCTCGCGCACACCACGCCGCTCGTGGTCGCCGTGGTGATGGTGGTGGGGGCTGCTAGTGAGTGTGTTACTGATTTATGTGTGGTTTATCGTTTTTAAATGACAATAAATTTATAAATAATAGAAAAAAATCTATTACGAGGCGGTAGTCGAATTTTTTCTATTCTTTATGAATTTATATTTATAAAGCATTTCAATGCCATAGAATCAAAAATATCAAATTGGACCATTGAGATAATATTACTACGTATGGAGGAGAACAAACTCAGGAGAACAAACTCTAGCTTTATAATATATATTATAATATTAATGTGTAATATAATTATTATTGTGGATACTAATCTATTATTTCTTCCAGGTCTATCGCGTATAGCGGCCCTCTACCACCACTACCACGGGCCCATGGCCATCCTGCGCCATCTACCACCAACGGACACCACTACGTACGTGTGCTTCGGCAAAGAGTGGTACAGATCACCATCAAGCTTCCATCTACCACCAAACTATCATATACGGTTCGTGGCCAGCGAGTTTGGTGGACAATTGCCGGCTCCATACAGTGAAGCTAGTAATGGTGAGTTTTGCAAATGTTGGTGTATTGTTCTTAGAATAAAACCACGTGCTTCGGCAAAGAATTGGAGAGATCACTATACATATACTACCAAATTTTGCTCAGTGTATTACACAATCCTACTAATATTATAAATGCGAAAGTTTGTGAGGATGTTTGGTGATTTTTGTTACTCTTTCACGCAGATACTACTGAACCGATTACAATGAAATTTGATATGTAGGTAGCTGAAGACCCTAATACATATTATAAATGCGAAAGTTTGTGAAAATGTTTGATGATGTTTGTTACTCTCTCACGCAAATACTGCTGAACCGATTACAGTGAAATTTGATATGTAGCTGAATACCCAGAATAAGACATAGGCTTTTTATCCCGGAAATCCCACAGGAACGGGAACTATACTAATTTTTGTTTGAAAACGCGAGCGATGCCGCGGGCGGAAATCTTGCTTAAAATATTTTTTTATGTCCCTATTTATACCATACAAAAAAAATATATTTACCTGCTTTTTCCTGTTTTTTCAGCCACCCGCCTCATCCATCCATATTTCAACGATCTAAACAAGGGAAATAATTCGACCTACTTCGAACCGTCTAAATGCAACTACCTCGTCGATTCAGACATTGGACAAGCCACAGAGTTACAACCGTTTTATCATACAGACACGAAAAATTGGGAAATATCTTCCTCCGTTCATATATTGGACGCGTCTAAATCTAATAAGGTCTTCAGAGCTTTTTATGTGCCCGGTCTATCTTATAAGTATGTAGTATACGCGAATTTATATCTATTGAAGAATATTAATATTTAATTTTTATATTTATGTAGTAAGTTTTGATTGAACTGTTTTTGGAAGTACAAAATTGAAGGAATGCAACAAAAATGATTTTTCAGTAATTATAAGTATGTAGTTATCAATCAAATTAAATGTCTTTGATATCAATTCATTATTTTTAAACGAAAGAACTACATTTTAAAACATTAGTATATCTGATACTTTGTATAATAATAATAATAAAAAAAAATGTGTGCGTGTACTAGTGTACACACGTAAGAAGTGAAACTTCTTTATAACCCTATTTTTTCAAAAAAATAATTTACTATATGCAACTTGACAGAAATACGTCGAATCACGCGTGGTAGGGATAAGAACAAGATGGCGCGTAACGGAAAAATGTCACGCGTAACGAAAAAATGTTACACTAAATTTTTTTCCAACCCCGATAAAGAAGTTTCACTTTAAAAACATTTAAAACTTCCACAGATAATAAACGTTAGATATAAGTTAACT
The DNA here is from genome assembly GCA_907164685.1 of Colias eurytheme. Classification (NCBI taxonomy): domain Eukaryota; kingdom Metazoa; phylum Arthropoda; class Insecta; order Lepidoptera; family Pieridae; genus Colias; species Colias eurytheme. Next base: position 21,486 of record CAJQZN010019789.1, on the reverse strand, counting down.
TAATACATAATATAAAATATAATATATTAACTGACTGCAATACAGTAATTCTAGTCATAAATAAAACTAAGTTTAGGACTAGTAGAAAAAGTTAGGTTGTGTTTTATAATGAAAATTGACACAAAGGTTATCAAAAGTGCAATAAAACCATGGAAATATTTATATAAAACTATTTTATAGCAATAGTTTTTCTTTCATATCTATAATATTTTATGTCAATTTAAACTGAATGTAACATTAAGTTTTATACCATACGAATGCTTTATTTATAATCTTTATAAATTTCTTATTCTGAAGATGTTATATTGTTTTATTTAGATTTTGTTTGTTTGAACGAGCTTATCTCAGGAACTACTGGTTCGAATTGAAAACTGTGTTTGTATTGTATAGTGCATTTATCGCACTATATAGCATGTTACGACCAATAAGAACGGAGCATCAATGTTAGAAAAAACTTGGAGAAAATATTATTACTTTTTAGAGCGAACGAAGTTGCATGGGCCAGCTAGTCTTACAAAGTTAATTTTTGTAGTCGAAACAAGAAAAAACAATATGTTTTCTAATAAATATTGTATTTCAAATATATTGTGAGATTTGTAATTAGGTAAATTGCACTTAATTATATTTACTTAAAGATAATAATTAATATATTTGTAATAGTAAAATAATTTGTTTTACACTTTTACAAGTCGATTGTAATTTTATTGGATATCTATAATACTAATATTATAAAGAGGAAAAGTTTGTAAGTATGTATGTATGTATGTATGTATGGTTTTCACGCATAAACTACTGGACCGATTTCAAAAATTCTTTCACCATTAAAAAGCTGCATCTTTACTGAGCAACATAGGCTATATTGCATTTTCAAAAAAATTAGAGATCCTTACCAAAAATGCAATAATGTAACCCAAGGTGTAAAAAAATCCTCAATAAAACTTCTGTCATCGCGTGCGCTGCGGAATCTATTGAAGATAGAACAAAAAAATGTTCTACGGTATTATAGAATGGATCAATATCTACAAGAAAGTCCGCGATACCATATGTCCATCTTCAGTAGTTATGTTACTACAACAACTTTTTTACGTTTTCAAAGTAAATAGAAGTGCCGACAGTAATCAAACCATGTTATCCATACACATATATTAATCCTTATCCCATTAAATGATGTTTTATTATAGACTGTTTCAATACCAGCAAAATACTTTTTAAATGAAAAGAATTGGATATTCCATTCAAAAGATATAACGAATTTTTAAAAGTGTCAATCTACAGAAAATAGTAGGTATACTGTTCGAGCAGGCCGTAGTGCGGGGGTCACGGAGGAATTCTACCAATATGCGTCTTGACGGAACACAGTGGGGTTTTGGTCGGTAGGAATCCGACATAACCCACGGCCCCTCCCCCGGAGGCTGTGGGTATCTATGAAAGATTTCCCCACTAAAACAAAAAAAAAGGCCGTAGTGCGGGACGGGGTAAAGGTGATTTTCATGTGATTAAAAATTAAACCTTAGACGTAGACTTTTCACTGTAACGATATCGCTATCTATGCGGGTGAAACCGCAGGGCATTGCTAGTTTTTAATAAATTATAAAATATACACATTTTTGTTTTATTTTCTACCCCTTTTAATTTTATTTAACAGTAAATATATCACATATTATTTTATATTCAAAATAACATTTATTGCATCATTTTGTAGAGATTAAAAAAAATTCAAAATATAATTTGTAGAAATATATGAATGTATGGAGTAAGAAAAATACAAAAATACCTTGTAATGTGCTTATAATGGATATCAGCCTTGATATCAGCTATAAAAAGTACTTTCTTCATTGTTCACCAATCGGTTGAAAATGGTTGAAAATGATCAACGATTAAATGTTTTTTTTTTAAATAAAAGAATACCATGGCCTACTGGTTGTAAACTATGAAGCAAAAACCCAATTATTTTATATAGTATAATTTTAGGGTAAACTAGGTATAGATTAATGTAACGATAATTTTTCTCAATTTATTTTTTTATATTCCATTCTCTAGTATTTTGTTTATTTTACGTAAATTCTCGTGAGTTCCATTATAATGCGGGAAATAGTACATATTCAAGTTGGGCGATGTGGAAACCAAATTGGTTCAAAGGTCTGTTTATACGTTAATTTTATTTCTATTAAAAAATCAACTGTCCTATACAGTTGATCCAAATATCTTATTAGAATAAGTAATTAGAATTTGATTTATTAAGTTGCTAATAATGTATCTTCACTTACAAGCGCTTTAAATAGTCAGTTTAATCCATCAGTCCTCGGAATCACAGACACAATAGAAAATCTATTGTGTCGCGCCCCGATCGGGCCTTACGGTGGTCAATGGGTTAATAATGGCATTTTTGTCGTTTCAGTTCTGGGAGGTAATATCAGACGAACATGGTATTGATCCCAATGGCTGCTACTCCGGAGATTCCGACCTTCAATTAGAAAGAATTAACGTCTACTACAATGAAGGTTCTGGTAGTAAATACGTTCCAAGAGCCGTATTAGTCGACCTCGAACCTGGTACTATGGATTCCTTACGAGCTGGCCCTTATGGACAAATATTCCGACCTGATAATATAGTTTATGGCATGACAGGAGCAGGCAATAATTGGGCCAAAGGACACTTTACGGAAGGCGCAGATTTGCTTGAATCTATTCTTGATGTTGTAAGAAAAGAAGCTGAAGGCTGCGATTGTCTACAAGGTTTTCAAGTAGTTCACTCTATAGGAGGCGGTACCGGGTCCGGATTGGGGACTTTATTACTGTCCAATTTGAAAGAGGAGTATCCTGATAGAATTATAGTTACGTTCTCCGTTGTTCCGAGTCCCAAAGTATCAGATACTGTTGTGGAACCTTACAACGCTACTCTGTCTTTAAATCAATTGATAGAAAATTCCGATCAGTCGTTTTGTATAGACAATGAAGCGTTATACGATATATGTTTCAGAACGCTGCGATTACATACTCCCACGTATGGGGATTTGAATCATTTAGTTTCAGCTACAATGTCTGGTGTGACCACTTGTCTACGATTTCCTGGACAATTAAATGCTGATCTCCGAAAATTAGCAGTGAATATGGTACCATTCCCGCGATTACACTTTTTCATGCCTGGTTTCGCTCCTCTCACGTCGCGTGGTATTCAGAAGTATCGTGCCTTAACGGTTCCAGAGCTAACTCAACAAATGTTTGATGCCAAAAACATGATGGCAGCGTGTGACCCACGACACGGCCGCTACCTCACAGTAGCCGCAGTTTTCAGAGGAAGAATGTCTATGAAGGAAGTCGACGAGCAAATGTGTAATATACAAAATAAAAATAAAGATTATTTTGTCGAATGGATACCGAATAACGTGAAGACGGCTGTGTGTGATATTCCACCACGAGGGCTTAAAATGTCAGCTACTTTTATAGGCAATACGACGGCTATTCAAGAGTTGTTTAAAAGAGTTGCTGAGCAGTTTGCTTCGATGTTTAGAAGGAAGGCGTTCCTTCATTGGTATACTGGAGAAGGTATGGATGAGAGCGACTTCACCGAGGCTGATAATAACCTCAGTGATTTGATATCGGAGTATCAACAATATCAAGATGCGACTATTGATGACCAGGAATTTGAAGAAGAAGAGACTGCACCAAATGATGATAGTGACGAATAGATTATTTATTATTTATGTTTATTTATTATACTTTTGTTTTTATTCGTAAATTTTTATTGAAATAAAGCTATTTACAGAATATGTTCTTTAATTTTCCTCAAAACGAAGCTTTTATGTAGTTAAGTTGTTTTCATGGTTTACATATCAAACTTTTAATTAATTTATAAATTCATAATTGTCATTAACAATTTAATAAAAGAAATAACGATAGTACTTAGGTAATCTGGAAAAGTGTTATAAGTATTGTAGCATAATTTACCTTCCTTCGTCCTAAATAATCTTATGAATGTGTTAGAAACTTATTGCTCTAGAAAACTCTTTAAAATATTTAAAAAGTAGTGTTCAAAATCAGAATTTGTTTTTATTTATTTTTGACAGACACAAATAAGATTCATTCTTTTCGAAAATTCTGTGTGCGATGCACGTGTAATAATAACATTTTTTAAAGCTTTTTTTTTATATGATATCAATTTAAGGTTGAAAATTTAATTATCTAGATTTAGGCCCAAAATCTCTTGTAACTCAAAATGAGGGAAATCGTCCACATCCAAGCCGGGCAATGTGGAAATCAGATTGGAGCCAAGGTAACGTATAGCAATGTTTTACATAATTTTCTAATAACGGCAAAATGAAATAGACTCAAACCTGTTAAGTAATATTAAGAAATTGTTATTGTGTCCCCGATATAAATATTTTTCCTAATTTAAACTTCTTTATTTTCAGTTCTGGGAGGTGATTTCCGATGAACATGGTATCGACCCGACTGGTGCTTACCAAGGTGATTCCGATCTGCAGTTAGAACGCATCAACGTCTACTACAATGAGGCTTCTGGTGGCAAGTATGTGCCACGTGCCGTTCTTGTAGACCTTGAACCCGGTACCATGGATTCCGTCCGCTCTGGACCGTTTGGACAAATATTCCGCCCGGATAACTTCGTATTTGGACAGTCTGGCGCTGGTAATAACTGGGCCAAAGGTCATTACACGGAAGGAGCGGAATTAGTGGATTCTGTCCTTGATGTAGTTCGGAAAGAGGCAGAAGGCTGTGATTGCCTACAAGGCTTCCAGCTAACACATTCGTTGGGTGGCGGCACTGGCTCGGGTATGGGCACGCTATTGATATCAAAGATCAGGGAAGAGTATCCTGATAGAATTATGAACACCTTTTCAGTCGTACCTAGCCCAAAAGTATCAGACACGGTTGTAGAGCCGTATAATGCGACGCTCTCTGTACATCAATTAGTAGAGAATACGGACGAAACCTATTGCATAGATAACGAGGCTTTGTACGATATATGCTTCCGTACCTTGAAGCTTACAACCCCTACATATGGAGATTTGAACCATTTAGTATCGGCTACGATGTCAGGCGTAACAACCTGTTTAAGATTCCCTGGTCAATTGAATGCAGATTTGAGAAAGCTAGCGGTTAATATGGTGCCATTCCCGAGATTACACTTCTTTATGCCAGGTTTTGCGCCGCTTACGTCGCGCGGAAGTCAGCAATACAGAGCACTGACGGTACCAGAACTGACGCAGCAAATGTTTGATGCCAAAAATATGATGGCTGCGTGTGACCCGCGACATGGGCGCTACCTCACCGTCGCTGCCGTGTTCCGCGGACGGATGTCCATGAAGGAAGTGGACGAACAGATGCTTAATATTCAGAATAAAAACAGCAGCTACTTCGTCGAATGGATCCCGAATAACGTCAAAACTGCTGTATGTGATATTCCACCACGAGGGCTCAAGATGTCTGCTACGTTTATTGGTAACACGACAGCTATTCAAGAGCTGTTTAAGAGAATTTCTGAGCAATTTACGGCGATGTTTAGGCGAAAGGCTTTCCTGCATTGGTATACCGGTGAAGGTATGGATGAAATGGAGTTCACGGAGGCAGAGAGCAACATGAATGATTTGGTTTCTGAATACCAGCAATATCAAGATGCTACAGCCGACGATGAAGGGGAGTTTGACGAAGAAGTGGAAGAATAAACAGTCCTGTCCAATGTTTTGTATATGTCCTTTTGGTGTAACGTCTTAAGTGTAACATAAAATAAAAATGTTTTGAATAAATATTTGTTACTAATTTAATTGGTTATTTTCTTACTATGAAAATAATTAACGTAAGGAACAATGAAGTATGAACCTAATAAATATTGCAGGACAATTTTCACACACTGCTCGATCTGATCCCATACTAAGCTTTCGCTTGTGACGGAAACCAGATGGCTGATAAACATCCTATCCTATCCTACTATTAAGTTTGTGAGGATAGATGTGTGTGTGTATGTTTGTTACTGTTTCACGCAAATACTACTGAACCGATTACAAAGATATTTAGCACACATATAGAGGGTTACCTTGGATAAACACATAGGATAGGTTTTATCCCAGAAATCCCAAGGGGAACGGGAACTATGCGGGTTTTCTTTGAAAACGTGGGCGAAGCCGCGGGCGGAAAGCTAGTGTATGTATATTTCTTCGGCACGACGCAAAGCAAAAATAGCTTGGAACGATTTTACCTAGGTGGTGTGAGGTGTGTGAGCTTCAGAATTAAAAAAATAAAGCAAAGTAAGGATTTATGGTGACAAAATGTAATCTCAAAAAGAAAATAATGTTTACAAACTTCATTAAATGTGTATGATATCAAAATAAATATTTTTTAACGGTTATCGTCTCTATATCTCTATATTATATAAATAAAATAAATAAAAATGAATCTCTATTTCTCCTGGTGATGAACACGCGCGAACGGCTCGACCGATTTCGATGATTCTTATTTTTCATTCTTATTTTGTCGGGTCAGCTAGTTTAGTATATTTTGTATTTATATGTTTTATTGCAGTTCGGAATATAAATTTTCAGCTTTACAATATTAGTATAGATTTTAGCTAAATCTGATATCCACAACCATCGTTCGAAGTATTAGAAACTAACTGTTAATTCGAAATAATTACGCAGGACATAACCGGGAAGTGCAGATAATATAGTACCTAATCCTGTCTCTATAATGGTCAAAGTATGGCAGCGAGGGGACCACGGGTAAAAAGTATAAATATTCAAGTGCCCGTAGACCCAATGTCATATCAGTCTATAGCAGTGGGTCCACGGGGAAAAATATTACCCATAGACCCACAGTGGGTCATAGCAGGGGGACCACGGGTAATACGCCAAAAATGGCGATCACGCCACGTTCATACCCAAAAATATGCTAAAAGTGAATAGAGAAATGAGTCACCTGTGACTCGTGAACTTATCCCAATTCTTTCATTTGAGTCATATTTGACTCATTGAACAGGGAAGTTAAAAAGAATTTATACCCAGACAGAGCAAACACCTATGTTTATCATACAAATATAAGCCCTGGGTGGGAATCGAACCCACAACCTCTGGCCTGGAAGGCGGGGCCACTAGTCATAGTATTGTGCGTTTCACGAGAGAGTTCCCCTGCCGTTATGTTGGCATAACTGACTGTCAAAAACGTCAAAGAGCTAAGAAGCGTTACAGAGTTGTCGAGGTTTTCCGAAATTTATAAATGTTTTAGAGATTGGCATCATGCCGCATACGCTTAGAAGTGGTGAAAGAGAAATGGCTCTGTAACGCTTCTAAGCTCTTTGACGTTTTTGACAGTCAGGTATGCCAACATAACGGCAGGGGAACTCTCTCGTGAAACGCATTATAGTAAAACAGTATCATACTCGTGAGGTAAATACGAGTTTGTTGCAAGTAAATAAAACTAATAAGTATTTTCAATTAATTCAAAGGAGAATGGGCAAATTGACAACATTTCAAAATTTTAAGCTACTTATTTTTTTGTTTTAATGAAAACTAGATCAAAAATTATTATACACGTATTTTTTGCTTTTTCTAAATATGGAAGTTTTCATTCATCTTTTTGAGTTTTAAAATCATCTCATTCTAAAATGTCGTAAGCGCCAAATGACGTCATACATACGGAGGAATACATTTTTTCCTTTGCCACATACCTAGTTTAAATTAAAAAAAAATCTTGACAGTTTACATTTTGGCACATTTGTCACTTTGATTCGTCAAGCTTTGTAAATATTGTTATTTGTTATTTGTTGATCCAAATTTTAAACAAAAGAAACTTATTCACAAGTACTGATGATGATGACTTTATGCAGGATTTGTTAAGGGGTGCTGATAATATCTGGGAAACAAATATACTATCCCAAAAACGTTGGAAAGTGTTAAATAAATACAACTTTTAGTAAGTAAACAAAGTCTTTTATTTCAAGAAAATTATGAACACTATAGGCACTATTTGTATAATATAAATGAATTAGTCCAACTCCAATCAGATAAACATCACGCTAATGAGATTAAATTAGAAAACCAAAACACAATAACACGATTTAAAAGTTTGTTTACATGAATAATTCACAAAAATGACATTATAAAAATAATATGAAATTTGACACATGCCATACCCTGTAAATGTCAGTGATAGTTTTTTTTTTAACTTTTTTTAAATTAGGCTAAGGCGCATTTTTATTCCTCCGTATGTATGACGTCATCATCACATTTATCGTTTTTATTTAATTTCTCTTAAAATATGCGATTAAAAAATGAAATAAATTTTTTTCTGTAATCGCAAGAGCAAAATAAAGAAATGGTTTTTTTCTTTCATGGCCTTATAAAAAATGAAATGTTGTCAATTGGGCCTGAAACTTGGGCTAAGACCAATACACACGAAATATTGTTTTTGTGATAGATCATTACACATACCTTACGAAAAAAATAAAATAAAAAAATTAATCAACCGGGTTCTTGTACAGTCAAGGCAAAAAGTTTTATTTATTTGGCTATTATTTTGCGCACGATAACGGTGTTTTTAATTCGAGTGAAGTAAGTATAAATCTAAATGTCACTGGAGTGACTGAGTTTAACCACAAAAAACGTCTAACTACGTTAAATTATAATAAACACGGTATAGGTACCTGTTACAAAACATAATATTAGTGTATTTCGGTTATTAGAAGGCTTAAGATTAGTACGTATTTGTAAGTGAAAGTGAATTGGAGTAACATAAAGATATTGTCATTGTCTTATAACAGTTTATTGCAAAAAATATTATACACAAAGAAATAAAACTTGATGTGACTGTACAAAAACCCGGTTGATTATTTTTTTATATATATTTTTCCCGGTATGTATGTGTTATGATCTATTAAAAAAAACAATATCTCATGTGTATTGGTCCAACTCAAGGGTTCAGGCCCAACTTCCATAGTAAAATGCCCATTCTCCTTTCAAACTTTCTGAAATAGATTAAACCTTGTGTTTTTTTCAGTATTAGAATATTTTTAGAACCTAATGTGTAATCTAAACTACCAATAATGCACAAAATTATTATGTTCTGTTTTATTTTCATAAAATAGGGACAAACACAAAACACCAAATAGTCATTCCAATCCTTCCCCCTCCGCTTCTTCATCGAACTCGCCTTCGTCATCCGCCGTCGCATCTTGATACTGTTGGTATTCTGAAATCAAGTCATTCATGTTGCTCTCCGCTTCTGTGAACTCCATTTCATCCATCCCTTCACCAGTATACCAGTGAAGAAACGCTTTCCGCCTGAACATAGCGACAAACTGCTCTGCCACCCTCTTGAATATCGACTGAATAGCCGTCGTATTGCCAATAAAAGTCGACGACATTTTCAATCCTCTCGGTGGTATATCACAAACTGCTATCTTGCAATTATTCGGTATCCATTCCACGAAGTACGTGCTGTTCTTGTTTTGAATATTCATTATCTGTTCGTCGACTTCTTTCATAGACATTCTACCTCTGAATATCGTAGCTACTGTCAGATATCTGCCGTGTCGAGGATCGCACGCAACCATCATGTTCTTCGCGTCAAACATTTGCAAAGTGAGTTCAGGGACCGTGAGAGCTCTGTACTGCTGTCCACCTCTCGACGTCAACGGCGCAAACCCGGGTGAGTAGAAGTGGAGACGCGGGAATGGCACCATATTCACAGCCAGCTTCCTCAAGTCCGCATTTAACTGCCCAGGAAACCGCAAACAGGTAGTGATGCCAGACATTGTAGCGCAAATCAAATGATTTAAGTCACCATACGTGGGTGTGGTGAGTTTTAATGTTCTAAAGCAAATATCATATAGCGCTTCGTTGTCCAAGCTGAACGTGTGGTCTGTATTCTCCACAAGCTGGTTCACAGCGAGCGTAGTGTTGTAAGGTTCTACTACACAGTCGGAGACTCGTGCACTCGGGAAGACGGAGAAAGACAGGATGATTCTGTCAGGGTACTCTTCCCTTATTCTATTGATCAATAACGTACCCATGCCAGAGCCGGTTCCACCCCCAAGTGAATGAGATAATTGAAAGCCTTGCATACAATCGCATCCTTCAGCTTCTCGCCTGATTACATCTAAAGCGGATTCTAGAATCTCAACGCCTTCAGTGTAATGTCCTCTTGCCCAATTATTGGCGCCGCCACCTTGCCCGTATACGAAGTTATCCGGTCGGTAGAGACACCCGAAAGGTCCAGAACGAACGGCGTCCATAGTGGATGGCTTCAGATCGATAAGTACGGTTCTTGGTACGTATTTACCGCCCGATGCTTCATTATAGTAAACGTTGATACGCTCCAATTGCAGGTCCGAGTCGCCGTGGTAGCAGCCACTTGGGTCGATACCGTGCTCGTCAGATATCACCTCCCAGAACTGTAAAAATAATAATTTTAATTAAAGGTTTTCATATGAAACAGGACAAATTTCAACGATACTAATTGCTCTTAATTCCATACCTTTCCACCGATTTGATTCCCGCACGAACCGACTTGAAGGTTAATGATCTCCCTCATCTTGATAATTTATCCAATATTGAGATTCGGCTACTTGTAAATTTCTCAAAAAATTATCAAAATATTGTTATTAAGTTGAATCTTAACATTAACTTAAAGCTAATATAAAAAAATATAAAAAAATCTCTAGATGATTCACACTGTACGCATCTTACGTTGGATTTCAGATAAATGACTAGAAATATGAAACTGCTCTACACATCGATTTTTCAAATGAGTTCTAGAACAATATTTATTCTTCTTTTAAGCCTGATATAATTATTATTGAAGAATCAACATTATCAAAAAAATAATGATTGTAATATTTTTTACATGTTTAATAAAAATCTCTACATATATATTATCGTTAAATTCAATAAACATTAATATGAATAATTTAGCAAATTATTATGAAGTCTGTAATAAAAATAATGCCATCTACAAATGCTTTTACAAAGCTTCAAAGTTCCCTAGAACTGAAAAGCTCCTGAAAGAACGAACTTCCCTTGAAAACTACGAGATGGCGCCACCACCGGCTCGCTTGTTTTGTTTTCAGCGTTTCTTGTCACAGTGGCCATGGCGCTCGCTCGAAATGTCAGAGAGGTAGCGTTGCATTCTAACGATGTGAAATATTAATTAATTCTGTATGATGTAGCCGTGTTTGATGTGTTCCGTGTGCGTGGTGATTACGCGCTTTAAGCGCGATGTCAGTGGTCGAAGGAAACGCGAGCGGCGAAAAGAAATCATCACTCTGTGAAGACAGCACGGACAGTGAAAATGAAACGGAGAAAAAGCCTTTGCTGCGACGGATATCAACTAGCAAATGCGTCGGGAGGCTGGTGAGTACCTTCTGCAAAAATGAAAAGCCATTGTTTTGGTCCAGGCAGCGAGTATGGGCGTGCCAAGTGACGTTTTGCGGGGCGCGCGGGGGCTACCATGTGCCCGGGACGCGGTTAAGCTACATATACTATTGTACATTTTTCTATAGTTTGTTTTGTTGCCAAACGCTGGTTCCAGCTATTGTAATAATACCTATTATGTCTCTATTAGAACCAAAGCTTACTACTTTATTGAGAATTAAAGCTTCGTGATGTGATGTTACTTTTTGATAGTAGTACCTATAGGTATATAATGTATGTGGGGTGATTAAGGGTTAACGAACCCTTTCAGTGTAATACAGGGCTATGCACTGCACGCTCTATTTAATGTAATTGTTATTTGAAACGAATTAAACAAGCAATTGCACTAATGCACGGTGTTGTTTTGCATTTGCATACAATTTGTAATCGTTTTTCAAACTGCGAATTAAGTAATAAAGTCGATTTTTGTTGCTTAATCAATTTAATATATCATTTTGAATTAAAAGAAATGAATTCTGGAGATGATAATAAGTTTAACTCATAATAATGGATCACACAATTACCAAAATGTATGAAAAATTATCATTCTGTTTTACCGTAATTAAAAAAAATTATATTATCAAATAGGTACCTGGTACATATCTCCGTATGTTTGTATAGAGACATACGAGTATATTCACTTGATATTATAATATATAATTATATTCAATTGATATTCACAGTCTAAGAAGCTCTCTCTCATAAAATTTGATAGACATAAAGCAAAAGACCGTGATTTAATCTTTACATCTGAAATGGATATGCAACTGAAAACCTGTAGAGATATTCGATTTTCTATTAAGAAAAAAATTACTTATAAACAGAATTTGTTGAAATGTTGGTACTTACACAGGTAGAGTTCGACCTGAAAAAAAAAAATAAAATTATCTATAATCACAGAATACTTAATAGTCTATAATTCAACCACCCAAGCCGCGACTCAAGGCCGTTCGTTTATAAATATTTATTACATTATTACAATAACTAGATGACCCGTGAACTTCGTGTCACCTGTTAACTATTTATTATTTATGTTTCTCAGCGTTTAAAACTTCCGTGGACTACGACAAACATTTAAAAACTTAAATCAGATAAATTGGCCCAGCCGTTCTCGAGATTTAGTGGGACTAACGAACAGCAATTGATTTTTATGTAGACATAGATTTTATCACCTTAAAAAAGAGAAGGTTTTAAATTGTACTCTTTTTCGTGGGTTTGTTGTGAACTTTTGACATGGTGAACCGATTTTGATGATTATTTTCTTATTGTAAGCTAGTGCCTTCCTAGTCTAATTTTGACTTTATCCAGTATTGACCATTCAAATTTTAGTTTTATATTTAAAAAAAAATTATTTCAACAATAACAACAAAGTTGACAATGCCGCGATATCAACTAGTGCAACAAAATGTATTTTTAAGTACAGCATTAAGAGTTTTGCAATGACTAAGAGCCATTAGAGACCCCCTCCTCGGTACAGTCATGGTTGACGCGAGAGCGTAGAACCGAGGGGTCCTGGGTTCGATTCCCGGTGGAGACGAAGAAAAAAAAAATGTCTCGGTCTTGCAGGACACAGAAGGCTGATCACCTACTTGTCCCTAAAGAAAATCGATCAGTGAAACAGATGTATAATGCATCTGCCCCTTACCCCACTAGGGGACATGGGACTTCACAAGAGCCATTAACTTAACAGCACGTATTAAACCGGGATTTAATAAATAAAAGCGTTATCGCTAATTGCTTTGACCCGTATTTTAAACGCGGAGTCTTTACAGCTATTATTTATATTTTATAACGCGTTATTTTAAAGGAAAAATCCTCGTAACTACATTTTACGTAATAATCTTTTATTTGAAGTTAAAACGGCACGTGTAAACATGCCTTTATTTTTACGTATAAAATTACTAATTTTGCGTTCATGATTTCGTCTTTGTGTACAACAGGTGTGTTTCTTTAACTTTGTTCAAATTTTCTAGCCATATCTTTGTCATGATTTTTGATAGAAACAAAATATCATCATTCAAAATAATATATTAAAAACATATTTTATGATATTAATAAACATTATATGTAGGAAAATTCACTTAACATGAAAAAGCAGTTGTTGTTTCTCCTTTTTGGGTTTACCTGCTCTTTTCAATTTGTAGAGCTGATTTGCTGAACAATCGATGCTTACAAACTGTACATATTTATACGAATACGACTTTTTTATAGTTTTACTAGCTTACTGCCCGCTGGTTCACCCGATTTGTCTAAAACCTTCTTCTTGAATCACTCTATCTATTAATAAAACCGCATCAAAATCAGTTTTAAAGATTTAAGCATACAAAGGGACATAGGGACAGAGAAAGCGGCTTTGTTTTATACTATGTAGTGATGATTCACTCTACAATGTAGAGTGTAGAGTATTTATGTGTATATAAATATAATTTGAACTTTTACATGATATAATGACAAAAAAAAGCCATTCTCTTATAAATGAAATAGGTAGTTCATAATACAAGTACTTCGATAAATAGTTGATAAGGCTTGTCGTTTATGTACAGTTTTATTGTTCACGAGTCGTTTGCATATTTTCATAGAGTTCGTGCAGGTAATATTAAAAACTAGCCAGTTGTTACTGGCCTTTGTTAGAAGAAATAACCGTAATAGAACTATGTATATTTTATGTAATAATGTTGAATTGTGATATAAAGCTTTGAATTACATTACGTGTTTTGTTGCGATTGGCATACAATATTTGACTAATGACAAGCAATGTATTTCGAAGTTACAAAAACATACAATTTGTGGTACAATTTTTTGTAACGTTGCAGTGGTGAAATTAATAATATATTTTTAGTGTGTAATAATAATAAAATGAATTTTAAGAATTTGATATTAACTAAAATTACAAGAGAAGATATCTACGAAGTCAAGGTAATGGGGACACTTTTTCTTATTTTCTTGTTAAAATATTCGCGTAATCCATTGTATCTAATATCTAATAGTTTTTTAAAGCTTTATTTCTAAAAGCATATCTTCTCTATTCATAGAAATGAATCGCAAACTGTGTTACTAAGCGTAAATTTATTTTATTCTTATATTCTTATTCTAAAATCTCAAGAACGGCACGACGAATTCGGATATTTTTTTAAATGGTAAGGCACAAGAAAGTTTCTTATGGAAAAAAAACACGTAAAAGGAACAATAAGGCAGAACAACGTTTGCTAGGGCAGCTAGTTACTAATTTTTTTTTAATAACTGATAAAACATAGTGACGTAGGCGTTTCCGTTTAAGGCTTGTTCGCGAAAAAATTTCCGAATTGCCGACAATCTGACTAATTGGTAGCTGACGTGATGCGGCGCCAATCAATTTGTGAAAAATTAATTTGCACTCACGCAAATTAAAGAGTTTTTCCATATACTTATAGCTAATAAGCTTTTAAAAGGAGTTCTTTTGAAGTGAGTTAGTATAAACATTTATTTATTTAGATGCAATCAGTAACGCATTTTGATTTAAATCATACTAGCTTAAACATCATAAAATTAATATACGTATAGGTAGCCTATATTCTACAGGGATAATGTAGGATTCTAATGGTAAAATATTTTTTTTATCGGTCCAGTAGTTTCGGAGCCTATTCAATTCAAACAAACAAACAATCAAATCTTTCCTTTTTATAATAATAGTGTATACAACTAGCTGCGCTTCTCTTTGAATTCTTAATTCCTATTAGTTTTAGCGTGATACCCATGCACTTCTTTGGTTCGTTCGGTCATCTTCGTTGGTTCTCATCCGTAATATTTTTGGCCACCTTCACGTTTCGCACTGCTTTTAAACGCGTATAGCAATAATGATATTATAATATGGTATGGTTCTTCTCTCCCCTATTATTTGAGCCATACAAACCTACATATAACATGTACTATAAAGCTTTACAAGAATTGACGAGACATGA
This sequence comes from Colias eurytheme, assembly GCA_907164685.1. Taxonomy (NCBI): domain Eukaryota; kingdom Metazoa; phylum Arthropoda; class Insecta; order Lepidoptera; family Pieridae; genus Colias; species Colias eurytheme. The sequence goes on along the minus strand of CAJQZN010019789.1, from coordinate 6,129 downwards.
ATTAACAGGCTCCTTGTTCCACCCACGTCGCGCGGCGGACGTCCGGCGCGTCAATCTGTCGTCATTCATTCGTTTGGCATGAATGTATCTGAGGTTTGAGAAACCTGAAATAGCCTGTATGTAGCCTTAAATACTGTGTAGTTAGATGAATATTTAAGAGTAAAATGCATTAAAAACGAACTAAATGCATTTGAAACGTAAAAGAAGGTACCTATTACACACGGAATCCTTATACTAAATACTTACATGAAAATAAAATAAAATACATCAACTTTTAAGTTTTACTGACGATTTAATTGACGCATACCTATCGAATATACTTAAAAAATATAATAAAATCGTCTTGTAGGAGTAGGCTTGCAAACACTGTGGCAGGATATAGGACCTATATTATAGGTAATAGATGCGGACATTAGAAAATATTATCATTATATTTTTACACTTGTGGGGACTGAACCTGCTCCCTCCTGCCTCCCGTTGCGTAAGCGCAACGGTCCGAGTCACTAAGCACCAGCTTTTATTCAATCTGCCCCTGCCAACGCACGATCACGTCTTGTTTAATAATATAAAGAAATAAAAAATAATAGTTTAAAAAAACTAAAAAACACGCTTTTAGTTCGGTTTTCTATAAAAAGCGTGTTTTTTATTTTTTTTAAACTATTATTTATTTTATCAAATTAGTGTATTGTCATCGGTCCTCAATAAATCTACAAAGTTTGAACGAAATCTGGCCGTTTAAAGTGGGTCAAAATCGCGCCCAAAGAAGTCGGCTACAAACATACAAACATACAGGTGAAGCTAATATAAAGCGTGTAAAAATCACGTTTTAAATCAGTTAAAAAATTTAAAGTTCAGTGATTGGCTTAGAAATTTCAAATAATTAATTCTTTTTTTCTCTATCTCTCAATATCTCTCTATTTTCAAGCAATACGCTTAACGTTTTATTACATTGCACGGTTTCAGGCAATAAAATACTTACTTACTTACTTGATATAACTATAAAACTTTAATTATTATTTACCGCCATGTGCAGCTAATGTGACATTATATAATTCAATTGAATGAACTGGGTGTAGGTCTGGGTTACATTAGTGCTAAAAGCATTTCTGAGTGAAAGGTTTATTAGGTAATATAATTAGTAGTATGTACAGATTATATATAGCTCTATCTTGGTACCAGTTTGTTACAATTATTTCGACAATTTGCAAAGTGATCAGCTGCACTTTTCGTTGCATGTTAAAAGGGCTCTAAAATTAAGAGAAAAACATCTATCCGAATAATTCAGATTTCAGTACGATGTTTTTTTCTAATTCTTTTGCATTTTTTAAGCATTTAGGAAATGGAATTGTCAATAGGTACTATATATGCTATATTGTTGCTCTTTTGTGTCGAGAAACAAGACATTTTTACACATTGTTAACGTAAACATACAAAACAAATATTAGGATGAACAATAATGCCCTTTAGATGTTACTATATTATATACAATGATACAGGGTATACCATTAGGTATACCCTGTATCATTGTTTCGCCGTCCGCGTCGTGATGTAACGTCTTCAAAGCGGACGTCCGCAGCGCGTTCAACGCACACGTCATTCCCGTGTGACATACAGCGCATGAATGACTGTGGTGAGGAGATTTAGGGTGCACTCACACACATCAGTCACCGTCAAGTCACCGATGACTGATCGGTGACGGTTTGTGTACGTATCCACAAACACCAGTCACCGTCATGTTGTCCGTCAGTCACGTCGCCGGTTTGACTGAATCATTGAACACATACATCAGGTTAGTCAGTGATTAGACGTGTGTCACGCTAGAGAACATGTAGCAATTATTGACGGTAGCACGACGCTGACTGAACTGAGACGTGACGGCACCGGGTGAGTGGGGATAAAAGTATGATACATGTATGGAAAGATTATTTGACGTGCCTGACCGGTGACGTCACTGATAGATTTCGTGCCGGCGACTGTCGTGTGGGAACAGAGTCATACTAGAACTATTGATACATATTTTTTTTTAATCCTGTCCGGTGACGTGCCGTGACGGTGACTGATGTGTGTGAGTGCACCCTTAAAGTCTTTTTTTTAATTTTGTTAGTGTCTAGTCTTTATGTTTTTTTTTTTTAATTTTATTAGTGGCTTTATAGTGTTGTGTTTCATGCTTTTTGTGCACTTGGTGATTGTATGATCGTAGGTCTCAGGGGCTTAGGGTTAGAAAATCGGTGGGGTCTAAGAAATAGAAATGTAACTAGGTCGAGCAGGAAACAGATTAATCATTTCTTTGTGAGTAAAAAAAGTATTATAAAAATTGTAGTTTTTGCTCTCTATTTCACTAAAGGAGAGGAAACTACTTATATTTGATGAGTTTCTAATATTTTATGACTCTTTATGTGTATGTTCGGCTTTTTTTTATGAAAATGGAATAGTTAAGTTATATAGAGTAGCGAACGATACATATATTGAATAAAGGTTAAATTAACTTTGTATATTGTTTGAAAATAAATATGGGACTAGAATAAACATAATATTATGTAGGTTGAGCGTAATCAACCCTTATACATAATGAATAGATACATAGGACAAATAACCTATAGCTCGACTAGTCAATATTACCTTAGGATAACATAACTTATAATTGTTATATAGGGTCCTGAAGGTGATTAAAAAACATCTAATCCATACTAATATTATAAATGCGAAAGTAACTCTGTCTGTCTGTCTGTCTGTTACTCAATCACGCCTTAACTACTGAACCAATTTGCATGAAATTTGGTATAGAGATATTTTGATATCCGAGAAAGGATATAGGCTACTTTTTATCCCGGGAAATAGGATAGGTTTTATCCCGGGAATCCCACGGGAACGGGAACTATGCGGGTTTTTCTTTGACTGCGCGGGCGAAGCTGCGGGTGGAAAGCTAGTTATAAATAAACAAATTTTTCGAACATATCTTACATCTTAATAAATGTGTAACAGTGTGGTTAATTCTTTAATCGTACAAGACAGGACTCATGTATTTAAATCCTAAAAAAATACGATTCAGCTTCAAACAGTAATCTCTGACACAAATAAAAAGTGTCATACATTAATCGTATGAAAAATCTAAAATTTTGTTATGTATGTTTTTTGAATGTTAGAACGTGGAACCGAGCTAGTGGTTCGCCTGATGTTAAGCGATAACTATGAACATATTATGGCCCTAACTCTGAAAAGCGCTTATAAGGGATAGGTAAGCGATTTTTTAAAATTGTGTTCAATATACAATAAAGAATTATTCATTAATTCATAATAAAATTATATCTGACAGAAAAGATATTATTTAAGATCGATTATGAGTTATGACGACGAAGCGTAGGTATATGAAAATAAAACGGGCCTCCGGCTCCCCTACGCACGAAACAAAATCGTGTCGAAGCGTGCACGACTTTCACTTAAATGTGTTAATAATAGGCAATATACATATCATAAAATAAAATGTATTTATTTAGTATTCACTAAAAGCTTTTAAAGACCACCCATCTAGTATTTAATTAGACAGCAGCGTTCATATAACCCAGTTACTAAGGCTGTTTTTTTGCGTAACAATACAAAAAAAAAAACAAAAAATTCGTTTACTCACTTTCGTTACATTCGCAAATCACTTAAAACTTATAAAACCACACATATTAATTACTAGTGGTCCACCCCAGCTTCGCCCGTGGTACATATTTCACAATAAAAGGTAGCCTATGTCCTTTCTCGGGTATCAAAATATCTCCATACCAAATTTCATGCAAATTGGTTGAGTAGTTTAGGCGTGATTGAGTAACAAACAGACAGACAGAGTTACTTCCGCATTTATAATATTAGATACGTAGTATATTATTATTAGTCTGTGATATTAGTAAGGATTAGACAAGCGATACACTCATTCGTATGTACGCAGCCTTAAATCTGTGGTTTCATTGTTCGTTATTTCTAATTATAACTTTCTTGAGATATTTGTTGAAAGTTGCCGAAAGTGGGCCAATTATGATGTAGTTCAAAGTTCGTTTGATCATCGATATCTACACTATTTCAGAGGTATTGAAAGTTAGTAGTGTAGTTATCGGATTAAAATGAAGTTTAACCATGTTTTATTCGGGAGAAGTTCTATTTTGGAACCGGGATGGCGTTTATTCAGTTCTTACGAACGTTTATTTGTATTAAAATGGTAACTATGAAATTAAGGAACTGATTGTAATGCGGTTTTTAGTAATGGCACAGATAATATAATACTATGTAATGGTAAGTGTCGAGATGATTCTTAGCTATATTTGGAAAGTATGGCTTGCAATACTTAGAAGGGATGATTGATGTTGTACTAGCTAAGCCGGGAAACTTTGCTCCGCTAGGACTTCCTTGTCTCAGAAGGGAATAACAATAGTTCACGAACTAGGCTCAGAGCTACTGAATATATATTAAACATTATGAAAAGATAGGTAAAGGGAGATCACATCGCATCAGTTGTAATTGTGACAACTTATAAATATTATATACTAGATTTCCGCCCGCGGCTTCGCCCGCGTTTGCAAAGGAAAACCCGCATAGTTCCCGTTACCGTGGGATTTCCGGGATAAAAACTATCCTATGGGTTAATCCAAGTTACCCTCTATAGGTGTGCTAAATTTCATTGTAATCGGTTCAGTAGTTTTTACGTGAAAGAGTAACAAACATCCATACATCCATACATTCTTACAAACTTTCGCCTTTATAATATATATATATTAGAATTTATAATAAATATTAAATATTATAATAAATTAATTGTCATTTAAACAAACGAAAACGACCAGACACATAAATGAGTGATAAAAAGAACATATGAAATCCTAACTAATTAGCAACTAATTTACAATAATGTGCAACAAAAATACTGTGCGACTTGTTAGTTGACGAAAGTACTGCATAATTCATATTAAACAAATAAGATTTAGTGATTTTATGTTTTTTTTTTATGTTAAAAGACATCACATCAGATAATTGTTGTGACAACTGACTACGTGGCCTAACTGACATTTACTATCCATAAAACTATAGTAAAACGAGTGGATGAAAGAAATATGTCCTCTATCATCTTAAATTCAACATCACGCAGGCCTAAATGAATGTGTGCCGCGTCTGGCATTCGTCCAAACTTCAGAAGATCGGTCGATGATCTCTGCTATAGTAAAGAGCATGATGGTAGTAAATATGATTGTAGTCGATATTATTTATTCATGTTTGATACGCGATTGTTTATGAGTGAGTAGCAATAAGTGGTCGGTGGATTTAAAAGTTAAGCGACATAGAGCGCGGTCAATGTGATGATGGGTCCCATTATCGGGTCATATTTTTTAATTTGAAGTCACAGGCCACAATCCTAGTCAAGACCGCCATTTACCAAAGATGTTGGTTTGATAATGTTTCCCTTCAATAATTGGATCAATAAAGATCGATAATTTGCAAATAAATTGAAAAATTAGTCTCCGACATTTTAGCAGCAATTGCTTATCATAGAAAGTCAATACCTGAGTCATTGTTTAATTGGTCGAAACTTTTACCAAACATAAGTATTTTACCGCCTACGAAATATAAAGTTTTTATAGAAAAGTTAAAACTCGTTCCCTGCTGTTGATGGAATAATAACGTACGCACAAAAGCAAACAGTTGTAAAGCTCATAAATACAAAAATATACATTAACTATTATAAAGGCGAAAGTTTGTATGGATGTATGGATGTTTGTTACTCTTTCACGTAAAAACTACTGAACCGATTACAATGAAATTTAGCACACATATAGAGGGTAACTTGGATTAACACATAGGATAGGTTTTATCCCGGAAATCCCACGGGAACGGGAACTATGCGGGTTTTCCTTTGAAAACGCGGGCGAAGCCGCGGGCGGAAATCTAGTATACATTATCTCTCTAATTCACGTTTCACATAATAAATTATGCGTAAAACCTAAGAGGATAAACTCCACTTTATTATTTAAAACGCTCGTAATGTGGTTAGCTATAAGCTTTCGCTGTTCACCTTCAGAACAACTTTCCGCGCGAAATAAACTAGATTATGAATTGTTGATGTGAAAAATATATTTCCCGCTATTTCGAATATAAATA
>CAJQZN010019785.1:0-19616 GCA_907164685.1 Colias eurytheme | reverse complement strand
TACCTCCCAGCTTCAGTATATCACTACTTTTTGGGACACCCTGTATAAAGAAATACAAAGATAACCAGATGATAAAATTATCAAGTAATTTTACATATTAGTAAAGACATAAAAATATAATGAACACAGAACTAGTGTTTTAGTTTGACTTTTCTTGCATTTTATATTAATAAAAATGTTAATATACAGTAAGAGAAAGAGTTGTAGGTCACTTCAGATTATGAAAAAAAAATAGTTATCGATTTTCTTGTTTCTTTAATATTTTTGGAAAAATAATATCTCATAATTTTATAAAACATTGTTACCACATTTCTCATTAATAAAATTTTCATCTCATTTCGTTTACATTTATTTTCACTGCGATTAATAAATATAATATACAAATACGATATATCTTAATAATATAGTAACTTTTTACTGTATGCGGTATTAATCATTTGTTTGTTCAATGATATTCGGCTTATCCAGTCAATATAACAATAGGATACACATACTAGGGGTATGTAATAAGAATTACTTCATAATAAACGAGTCTTGCCTACTCCTTGTCTTGTTATAATTCACTTTAATGTGTGATTAAAAATGTTAACAACTTGGTGCTGATGAAATTTCGTGGTAACGATGTTTTTGAATGCAATTTGAACTTATTTTAATGGGAAATGGGGTCAAAGTTCATACATTATATTGTTTGTGAGCTATACTATACTGTGTATTTAATAGTGTTTATATTTTATAAAACATTGACTGAATTATTAGCATAAATCAATAAACGGTAATAGTTAAGTAGAAAATATAACATTCTGATATTGTTTTTCTTTTGTTTCAGGTAAGAATCTGTACCGGCACGAAGGATTCCATATTGATTGCCCAGTTATTGAAATATCTTTAAAGATATTATCTTTTATAATAAGATATAATAAAAATTATATTCATCCTTATCACTACATAAACAGTAGTGATATGGGTGAAAACTGTATTTAATCTAGGGCAATATCTTCATATAAAAATACGGTTGTCACCTGTGACTAAACACCCCATTATATGCGTATTACGGCAATCCAATATCACCTCGGATGTTCGCATAAAAACAACCAATAGCAATAAGCGATTCCTGCATCCATTAGGAGATGAAAGTATGAACCGGGATTATCCACTTAACACCGTTTCATAGAGCGGTGCGAGTTACAAGCGCGAGCGGTTGAAAATATTGTATGGTTTGTAGTTAAGGCTTGTTTTTTATTTGAAACTAGCGGTCCGCCCCGGCTTCGCCCGTGGTACATGTTTACGTTTTCTCTACATAAGAACCATCCTCGTACTTCAAGGAATATAATAAAAAAAGAATTATCGAAATCGGTTCAGCCGTTCTCGAGTTATGCGCTTACCAACACATTTTGCGATTCATTTTTATATATAAGATTACATAAAGACCTGTGTCAATAGCAAGAGATTTCATATTTTGTAATATTGTGTATTTGTACATATTAACATTTCTAAAGGAAAAAAAATAATTATTATTAGTGCATTTTATTGATATTCAATACAATCTTCACATCAGAACCTATCTTACCTATGTACATTTTTGTCACCATAGAGAAATATCCAAAAAATAATAAAAGCATTATTCAGACGAAGACATACGTCTTAATATATTCTATAGTCATTCTGAATTCTACAGACCACTTATTCATCAATTTATGCAAGGTTCAACCCAGTCTCTAAGGTAAATAGTTTCATTCGCATCGAAGTCTATAAAGTTTATCCGTATCTATGTCCGTAAGAGCTGTAAAAGTGACTTGTTATTTACAGAAGAATTCAGTATATTGTCATGATTATAATAAGAAAATTTAACACCAAGCTTATACCTCTTTTTTTTTTAAGTGGGGAAATCTTGCATAGATACCCACGGCCTCCGGGGAAGGGGCCGTGGGTTATGTCGGATTCCTACCGACCAAAACCCCACTGTGTTCCGTCAAGCCGCATCAACGACGGGGCCACGGGTATGGTAGAATTCTTCCGTGACCCCGTCAGCGGCTGCCCGTCGCCGGGCCAAAACAACCAAGCTTATACCCTACTAATAAGCTACTAATATTATAAATGTGAAAGTCTGTCTGTGTGTCTTTTTTTCAAGTTGCAACGGAGCAATTTTTATGATAATATTTTGCGTCTTGAGGTAATTAGTAGGGATGTAACGATACCGATACCGATACCGATATATCGGCCGATATATCGGCAAGCCGATATATCGGTATCGCCGATAATAAATCAACCGATACCGATATTTTTTTATTAAATTCTTTCTTTTCTTTTATGTTTTTGCATTGTATTCATTCATATTGTTTTATTTCTGTTTCTGTAATAGTGTTAAGGAAGAGCGGAACCTCCTGACACAAGCATTTTATTTGCTTACTAGGAGTGTTCCAATCACAAATTTGTTTATGTAAAGGAAAGAAATAAATAATTTTGAATTTTTTTAATTTTTAACGTGATAACGTTTCTAAAATCGTTTTAGTCGGGTGACATGTTCATAAACTTGTGTCACACCAAAACCTCACGAGCGCGATCGCAGGTATAACGAGAGAGAGACGGACCGATCTCCCGTTTCATCTCGAGCGCTGCCACTGCATTATGTTATCACGTAAACATCTCGATCGTAAACCTACTTTACAAACAACCAATTTTTTTGATATCAAATAATTCAAAAATCCGCGCCCAATGAACGATGCGGGAGGCCGCCCGCGCGTGCGCACTTTGTTTTCTGAAAAAACTCTACCAATTATAGTAAACTTTTATTAGGTACTGATTGTATGTGTATTACTTAAAGTTTAACTGACTTCGTAAAATAATAATAGATACTAAAATAAATAGTTTTGTTGTTTTTTGATTTGGCATTTTTATTTAAAAGAATACGATTAACAGTTGTCTCTGTTAAATGTTGGTAACTTTTTATGCATAATTCACTATTTATTTTTCTACCAAGCCATCGATATCGGTATCGGTATCGGTATCGCCGATACATTACTACAAATATCGGTATCGGTATCGTATCGGCAAAATCATGTATCGTTACATCCCTAGTAATTAGGTTAGCTTAGGCAGTACGTAGAGTGTGACATGATACGTTTTTATCACGCTGAAACATCCCATTGTCCTGGAAATTTCCTTTTACCACGCCGGCAATGTCGCTGGCAACAGCTAGTCATATACCACTTGGTTGGAAAGTTGGAGTTTGAGTTTTATCAACGATCATCAAGTCATAACACCATTTACCTTTCAGATACAGCAGCACAAGAAATAATTTAAACGAAGTGATATAATAGTTTGAAAATGAACCTGAAATAATAAAGAATCTCTCAAGAATGTAATTAATTAAAGTTTTCACAGCTGTTCGGTGCTCCCCACAAGTTGCGCAGTAAAATCTTCCATTACTTAACTAATTCAACTGCACTTATGTGATGCACTGTAAATTCAATTATGATTCAACTTTTGATTGCTTGTAAAAGTATAATAGTGTACAGGTATGGTGAAATATATATATATAAACGAGTTTCTCGCCCTGGTTTCTTCTGTGTGAAATCATGATAATTATAATGATCTAATTATTTGTAATATTATACCAGAATACAGCAAGAAGAGTCACAAACATTTTTTAAAATGCTTATAATGGCAAATCTAACATTTTATGTACATTTTACTCTACTCAAAAACCGACTCACATAAAAAGAATCATCTTAGGGCCGATTTTTCAATCCTTGGTTAAAACTTATTCGTCGAATAATGTATAAAACTACCATTTTAACAACGTATGTATTCTAATTGCCCGTATTTGACAGTTTACGTGACATTTTAATATTATAGTGTAATACTTTATTAGACGGATAAGTTTTAGCCAAGCATTGAAAAATCGGCCCTAAATGAACTAAGTAATTTTTCTACTTAAAACTACAAACTTTTAGTAATACATCATTCTATACAAAAGTTTAAATTCGTTTCCTATTTGTAACATCATAAGTAGGTAATATATTTATTTATTGAAACTTTCCTAAACTGTTTTATACTCTAAGGTAAAGTATAATAATATATAAAGGGTTAAGTTTATTTTACTTACTAAGCCATAAATTTTGTTCATATTTTCTTGAATATTGTAACTTCTATCGCGATCGGTAGCTTCTGACCACCAGGGGATAACCTCTATAAGTATTACCAAACTTTATGACACGATCTTTTTACCCTTTACATTATTAATACTATCTAAAATTACCTAATAACAATAAATATTAACTAGGTTTATATCATAATATATTTAGTTCCAAAAATTTAACTAGAATTAAGTAAAAAAAATCATATTGACGAAAACTTTAAATACATTGTACACTCTCCCATCTCATCCAATTCTTCATTAGAAAACAAAGCTCTACAAACGGTGTTCTAATAACGTTATTTGTTACGAGTACCCATTATGGAATCCGAAACAGCGACACCCAAATACAATTATTATCGAACACCGCGTCAATCATAAGTTTCTTACGAGCGGTGTAATCAAACAGCTAGGAGGCGTCGTCATGGCAACCAGCCTCCATCACGCAGCCGCGGCCTACGCTCCGCCTCTCGCCTGTTGCTGCCGGAGCCAACGCACGCCAGTCATTCCTGAACCATCATCAGATCCGCATTGGAAAATTTCAAAATAATTCAATTTGTATGCATTAACGCGGCTCGAATGAACGCAAGACGCGCGCATTTGGCGTCCTTGTCTAGTGCACGTGTTACCGTCTCGCTCGTGCAGATACATGACTGCAGGCATCAGGTACTGATAAATGTTGTGACGTACCTATGTAGCATGCTAGCCCGATGTCCTGCTTGGTGTCACCCTGCCTCCCCTTGTATGACATTGATGTATTGCAAAATATGACCATCCGAGATTATTATGTAACAACGTTAATCAAATCCGAACGCCAATTACCGTTTATTGGTGTTATCATCTATCATTTTATAGCAAAAAGTTACTTCAAGGGTAGTGGAATCTTAAAATGCTTATAAAACACTATTCAGTAATTTCTGAACGAAAGTTTTGGTCAAAATAAACAATTGTCACTTATCCAGTTTTCTGTACCTCTGCCTTCGTGTTATTTGACCTAATTAGTGGTCAGTCCTTAAAAATAAAACTGATCGATTAACAAAACAACAAGACAAAAAGATCATAATTATTTTTAAATTCAGTAACTACTTTTGTTGAACCGACCAAGATTGTTATTTTACGTATAATGAATCTGCTAAAGCTCTCAAAAAAAAAAATAAGGAACGTCATATTCATTATAATTAAATCTAAGATATTATGAGAAATAAAATAGAATATAGGCAACATTACTTGAGATACAACAAAATCCCTTAAATTTGTTAACTAGTTTTCTCTATATACATCAAACAAATACTCTAAACCTATTTATAATCGTTTGCCGATATCCCTTATTCCATTGAAATCTGTTCATTGAGCCATGAAAACTCCAGTGTATAATCCGTTGCCTTGAATCCAGCGATGAATAAAAAATAAGACAACTTGTAAACACTGTATAATATTACAAATACTTCTAGATAAGTTTATCTAAGAAATAGGACGGAGAAATCAGAGCGAGGGCGAACGGATTAGACACTCGGACTTTGGACCCTTTATTTCACTAAATATTTACGCTATATTTTGAATACATATAGCCTGTTTTAGTATATAGGCGATACTCTTACGTCACAGGATATTAGATTGAACAAAAAGTGAAAAATAATGGATAGAAATCTTTGAAAATAAAAACGTTTAAAATTGCGGACCGCCGACCTACTTTTTGCGGACCTATAACTTATAAGGACACAATTTACTTCCTTGGATTTTGATTGTTCTTAACACAGATAAGAAAGCCAAATATGGATTTCTAAAATAAGATATAATACGGAATATTATAAAACCAAACATATTTTGATCACTATTATACAGATAAAATTTTCGGGTTACAGTGTATGTACCTAACCACATTCCTGCGAAACGGTTTAACCGATGACATTCTATGATTGTTTATGTAAATTCTGAAGATTTGGGAATAGGGAATACCTATAATATTTCATAGTTAAATGTAAAGAGTTTCGAATCCCGATAGAATAATATTAGCCGGGATAACTAATTTATAAATTTAAAATTTATTAAATTTAAAACAAAACATGTTTTTGTTCATTAAAATAATGTATAAATCTATTTATTGTATCTTATCTTCTACACAAACAGCACAATCTACTTGACTTCGTAACTTTAATTTGACTGCAGATCTTCGCGACGAAATATGAAAACTTTGCTTGTTTATTCCTTACAGAGGTGTAGGATACCTTTGAAGTAATAAGACGATTTGCACTGCGTTGAATTAACGAGGAAATAGTGTTATGATTTATAAAACTGATTTGTTTACTGTAACTGGTTTAAATTAGTTTACAATTGTGTATCCGTTTGATATGTTTGTATGTTTAAAATCTTATTATAATACTTTGAACAAATAATTCGTTTATACAGGGTGTCCCACTATTGGTAGGTATACTAAGCGCGAAGGGACTAGGGAAGGGAGGAGTTTTGCATACACTGATCACGTAAAAAATACTTAAACAACAAAATTACATCAAAAAATATTTTTTAAATTTTCCTGAAAATTCATGTTTTCTTCTCTAGCTTCGTGCAGCCGGCATATACCGCTTCGCTAATGTGAGCATTTTGTATATGAAAACATAATCTTAAACGATAGGTCACGTGCTGGTAGCAAAGCTGGACGGCTTGTTTGTTATGGGTGTACACATAGAGTTTTAGGAATTCATCTATTTGAAAAAAAAAACTGTGTCTGGAATTTTAGAATTATTTTTTACGTAGGTAGAGATAAACTACGATAACATGGCGCGCCCCTCCAAATTACTGTTTCAATGTGTGTAGTGAAATACAAATATTTAAATATTATATTATTAATATTTATAATAATATAATAATTAAATTATTAATTTTTATTATTATATTATATTATTATATTATTTATTATGAATTTCACAAATACTTTCAAATGTTTTGAATTTTGGAGGGGCGCGCCATGTTATCGTAGTTTATCTCTACTCAGCGTTTGCAAAACTACAACCTCCTTTGAGCTTAGTATGCCAACAGTGGGACACCCTGTTTATATAATTAATATTTTTTAGGATAAAAGTTATTTCGTGTTTCTTAATAATATTTACGCACATAAGAACATAACCTACGCACATAAGAAAACTTATCAAATAGTAGTCAATTTCTAGCCATCTTTTAAACATTTTTTGGAAATCCAAAGCGTTTTAATTTTTGTATTTATTATATGACACATAGCCTGTCATCTAGTTTAGTCTCCCTGATTATTGCTATACAATTCAAATAAAATGTAACACAAGAACGACGCACATTTTAAATCCATTTTTAAATCCCCAACGAATTATCCACACAAACTATAAGCCCGTCAATGACTTAAACCCATTTAATATAATACTGCACAGTCCGTAGGCATTAGAGATGGACAAACTTTTAATCCTAATATCCTTCCTAGGAAATGAAGTTACTAGCGTCCGGGAACTGAATTGAACTTTAAGGAAACGGATACTAGCCGGGAGATTCCAACAAGGAACTCGGAACAATTGGACGCTCAAGTGACGTCGAAATTTAGGAATCATCCCGGGATGGAAAAAGTTTGAACGGTTTAGGACATTATTAGTTGAATAGTTTTTAAGCGTGTGAGAGGAGAGCTGTTCATATGATCATTTTTTGTTTAGAGAAGATGCCAGGAGCTAGTAACTGAAATTAAATTTAGGAAGCCTGTCATATACCTGTACCTTATTTTCGATTGATTTAACATTTTCGAGCGATGTGCTAATAATCAGCAAATCCGTAACGGTTAAAAAATATCTATGCAATTATTCGTAATGTTGTGATGCATTTTAAAATGAAAACGAGCGATAATTACGATCATGATAGTTTTCTTGAATTATATTATAGTTATTCGATATTTTTTATATCGTAACAAGCGACTCTATTTTAGATACAAAAGATCATTCAGCTTAGCTTTAGATTACATTCCAGATTTTCAATCCTTATCACTAATTTAAAACGATCTAAATAATAAATTCTATTCCTATAACATTTATCGACTCGAAACACAATAGGTACCTATTGTGTTTCGAGTAAAGACATCAAGTCGTCGAAACGGAAAGAAATCAAAAATAACAATCGACCAATCTTAGATACTACAATGAGTTTTAATTTCCTTTAACGAGATAATTTTCGAGACAAAGAAACAAGAGTCGAATTTAATTTTAATATTCGCGAAGTTTTATCAATTTAGATTTGTGAGACGTTTTGAAATCCGGTTATAAAATTAACATTACCCTTGTGGCAGATGTGATTCATTTATAAATTATAACCACTTTCATTGTGTAACTTTATAAGTGCTGAATTAAATAAGGTATTTCGAAGTATGTGAAAAGTGGATTTAGGATACTTTTTCGTTTTAAATAGTACTTAATTATTAGTGGCATAGATTTAGCAAATGTTTGAATTAATGGCCAATATTTTTATAATGAAAACTATTAAAATCGTTTTTTGTTTAACACATAAGGCAGTATCATAAGTTAACTTTCAAATTTAATTAATTGACAACTAACATACCTACTATAGGTAAGTAGAATCTACGTATACAAGAAACTTATATCGAAAAAGAAAGTAATTAGACATTACAATATTTTAATAGTCGTTTTTAGAAAATGAATCTTATTCATAATTTTAATTGTTTTGAGAACATTTTAAATAATGGAAAAACATCGTTCGAGGCGAGATTCGAACCAGCGTCTTTTACCTACTTATTCTCATTTATAAAGCACAAGCGGTCCGCCCCGGCTTAGCCCGTGGTACATATTTACGTTTTCTCTACATAAGAACCATATAATTATATATTCAGGGAATATAATAAAAAAAATAAGTATCGAAATCGGTCCACCGTTCACGCGTGATGCCGTGACCAAGGAAAACGGGTTTCATTTTATAGATTATAATATTATTAATAGATTTCAATGCTATTAAATTTTATGTTCATTTTTTTAAAGACGCTATAATAAACTAACATCTAAAGTTTAACCATCACACGATTATCCCATAAACATCAAAATCAAATCCAATAACAACAAAATAATGAAGTATTCGTTACAACATCAAACCAAGCACGTTAACGACGTCTAACTTTAAATATATTTGGAAATCGACACCGGTACCAAACAACAGATTTTAATTAACGAAAACGATACTTATTTGCGACTTAATTACACCCGCTCGTTACATTGATTGGGATTGACAGTTGACAGTTGAAAGCTGTTGTAAATGCGTAATGTATCGGTGGTATATTTTAATTGCCGAAGGATAGATTTCAGGGATCTGTGATCGTATGATTAAAGATTTAGGTCATCCCTACTAATATTATAAATGCGAAAGTAACTCTGTCTGTCTGTCTGTCTGTTACGCTTTCCCGCTTAAACCTCTCAACCGATTTTGATGAAATTTGGCACAGCCAATCTTTAGACCCTAAGAAAGAACATGGGCTACCTTTTATCAAAACACCACGCGGGCGAAGCCGCGGGCGGAAGCTAGTAAAATATATATATGTGAAAATTTACGTATCGAGAAAAGATAATATTATGATAGTCTCGCTCATTTATAGGGATATTTTAACCGACTTCAAAAAAAAGGAGGAGGTTATCAATTCGGCCGGTATGTTTTTTTTTTATGTATGTACACCGATTACTCCGAGGTTTCTGAACCGATTTACGTGATTCTTTTTTTGTTCGATGCGGGATGGTGTCGAATTGGTCCCATAAAAATTTTATTCGGATAGGCCCAGTAGTTTTTATTTTATGAGCATTTTTGTCTGTAATTGTAAATGTTGCAAGTCCAATTTTGAAGTCGGTTGTTTTTAACGCAGTTATCACTTGTTATTTTTTACTTTAGAGCTAAAATGTAATGACTGTTATAACTTATAAGTATACTGTTATTAAAGGGCTCTATAATGCGTATTTATCTACGACAGGAGATAGTGGGAAAGGATTAATTTTCAAATCCGCTGTAGCACTATACAGACATTTTATTAAATGTAAACATATTATATTATATTGTTTTTTCAATTTATTATATTGTTTTTCAATTCAATTTATAAATTTCAATTTATTATATTATATTATATTGTTTTTTCAATAACATACTACAAAAATAATATTTTACTGAAACCAAATTCTTTTTACTCAATGTAAATTTTGAAAGTATTCATTCTATAAAATTTTCAATAAAAATGTACAATATCTATCAAGGAATTTGCATTTTCATCCGAAAATTTTCGCAGAAAAATATTCTATCAACGTCTAGAATAACAATGTTTTAAAATTCAGTCGCATTATTCAGACGAAAAAATATAGCAGCCCTTTTTATTTGAAACTTTTATTACTTAATTTTGTATAAAAAGCAGATCGTAATCTATACTTAATATTATAAAGCTGGAGAGTTTGTTTGTTTGAATGCCCTAATCTCAGGAACTACTGGTCCGATTTGAATAGCCCATTTATCGAGGAAGGCTATAGGCTATATTATATCATGACGCTAGGACCAACAGGAGCGGAGCTACGCGGGTGAAACCGCATAGCGCAGCTAGTTAATAAATATACATTTGCCATGATCCAGTTCTTTTTGCAATACATAAAAGTTTAGTAGTAAACAAAATGAAAACTTTTCTTTACTATAACTAACATATTTACACATTGCAACAAACAGACAATAACATTCTTACTATAATAAACGTATGCTATAAAATGCATACATTTCATTTACGAACATAGAAATAGAAAACTAAACCAAACACAGTTAGGGGAACACTCGAGCGAGAGTCACTTTTTACACAAATAAGGAAGGAAGGTCTTTTTACGGAACGAGGTAGTAAGAGCCGTAGAAATATAGAGAGAGTTCCGTACATAATATTTTTTGTCATCTTAATTTTATTTTGTTTTAAATATGATAGAGAACCGCTGAATGATTTTCGACTTACATTAACTATTTTATAGAATTATAAGTATAACAAAGATTTAGGTTCTAAAGCCATAAATAATATTAATCAGATAAAACTCTCACTTCAATTCTTCTGCCTACTACTTTTACAATTATTTTTTATCATAAGTATTTGTTATACCTCTATATTATTTAAGCTTAAGATTAAAATATTATATTTTAATAATAC
The DNA here is from genome assembly GCA_907164685.1 of Colias eurytheme. NCBI lineage: Eukaryota > Metazoa > Arthropoda > Insecta > Lepidoptera > Pieridae > Colias > Colias eurytheme. The sequence continues at coordinate 8,316 of CAJQZN010019785.1, read as the reverse complement.
ACAAGCAACAAACATAATCGTACACCGTCAAAACACATTACCAAACTAACAAATACGTTTATCTGCGAATCCAGCGGATCTCCCAGTCGAGAGCTTTTATTAAGTTAGACCGGCCAACTTCAGACGGTGCACGTTGCACATTGCAGCATTCCTTACCTTTGCTAAGACGCAACATGCAATAGACGGAGCATTGTACTGCGCTCAAAGCGACAAACCAGACTTTCCGCTCTTCGAAATAATAACGTTATAATATAGGGTTGGCGGTTGTATTGTTATTATAATCATTATGTTAAAATCGTTCGGAAATGATAAAAAATATTATAGATATGCAACTGAAAATTATTGTGTGTTGACCTGCTATTTATTATAATATTTTTATCAATATCATATGAATATTACCTATATTATATGAAGTTCAAATAGTGAAAATACTTACATGCAATGTTTCACTTACATATATTAAAGTGCAAAAAGCTTGTAATTTATAGTGATTATACACGTTTTTCCTATCACATTTTAAAGTGAAACTTTTATTACATCGTCTCAAACTTTTTGGTCTGTGTAGCGCATGTCGCGTGCATCGCGGCTGCCGAGTAGGTATACCTACTCGGCAGCCGACCGTCACGCGACATGCGCTACACAAAGCAGTGTTCAGAACCGTTCGAACAGTTTCACTTTTACCGTGGTTTCATAAAACCACACAAAATTTATTTTATATGAGATCGCTTACGAATTATACTTAAAACACAGTCTATCAAAATACAATTTAATTAGTATTATTTGTACCTAAGAAAAGAGCTTAATATATTCCATGCATCATAATAGAAACTGTGATGTTAAGTGTAAGAAAAATATAAAAGATTTAAATTTAAAAATACCATTCTTAAATATACAGCACCAACCCTAGGGTTAAGTTGAATTTTTCGTATGGCGCAGTTGAAAAATTGCAAAAGAACTCTCTTTGTTAGGTACTCCGTTTTCTTTTCTAAGAGGCAGCGACTACTGATTTATTATACAACCTTATACGGAACGAAATCTTTAATTTTACCTTACATTTGCATCTATGTACTTTCTATATTATTTAATGAACAAATCGAGACGTTTAAAAATATGTATAGTAAGGTTTCATTAATATTACGTCTAATAATTGACTCATAATGTGTAGGTACACCAAATACTGCGTATATGTTAAAGTACACCAAATACCGATAGAACTACTTGAACTATTCAGATGAAATTTAGCAAAAAGATAGCTCATGGGCAAGAGATGTTATTGAAGAATTGTTATTTGCAACTGGATCAAAATAAGAAATGAAACAGCTGATTGTATATTATGTTATTTGGATGAATATAATATTACATTTCTTACAAAATACAAATTACATTTATTTGCATTGCATACATACAACCTACCTAATCAAGTTATGTTATCTATACTTCTATACTATCTATACTAATAATATTATAAAGAGGAAAGGTTTGTATGTATGTATGTATGGTTTTCACGCATAAACTACTGGACCGATTTTGATGAAATTTGCCACAATTAATCTTTAGACCCTGAGAAAGAACATAGGCTACCATTTATTGCGAAATATGTACCACGGGCAAAGCCGGGGCGGACCGCTAGTGTAAACTAAATTACATAACAATGAAAACCAACGCCAGCTAATCGCGCAATAAACATTTTTATTTTGTGATACGTACAGTTATTTACAGTTGTTACATTTTGAGCACCAAATCTCTTACAATTTAATAGAAATTAATAATTTTTGTCGTTGTAAGAAATAAAAAATACAATAAACTCAAACAATATTTCTCGTAATAAAATCCAGTATAACAAAGTGTAGAAGCTAAACATTTGTTTGGGCTGTTGTAACAGAGTTTAATTAACGTCTGTGATCCGCTAAAAGGCAATTGTTTATAATCTGCGAGCCTGTTTACTCTGTACTGTACTAATATTTCACTCTGACTTCGTCCGCCCAAACGGCTTAATAACGGTTTATGCATCAGAAAATATATAAATAAATATGTTAAAACCAATGTGTTTAATTATTTTCAGTACTTACCTGGTTTTTAACCACTTGACTGATGGAATTTGTTGGTGACTTATAAATGGCAAAATAAAACTAATAAATAAAAATCAGGTTAGGTTACATCAAAAATTATACACATAAATAATCATACGGTAATTAAGTGTACAGTGTAAGTACGAGTACAATCATTCCTCTAAAGGCTAATATAAATGGAGATTAGTTGCCCTATAGTAATTAATAATTATAATAATTACTACGAAATTAGGAATCCATTCTTACTATATTACTCACTCAAATCACTCAACATCACTACAAAGTATAAAACAAAGTCGCTTTGTATGCTTAAATCTTTAAAACTACGCAACGGATTTTGATGCGTTTTTTTTAATAGATAGAGTGATTCAAGAGGAAGGTTTTAGTATATAATTTATTATGTTTTAGACAAAGCGGGCGAAGCCGCGGGCGGAAAGCTAGTTAATTTATAAATTAACTTTTTTAAAGTAAACATAACACAATACTATTCTTCGCACAAAATTCGTCGAAATTGTCATAAATCAAAAAGCAATTATAAAATTAAATTTTAATTGATAAATGAGAAGATAAGCGCATTATCTGTAACCACACCTGCTTCTTCGAACTAATTACTGAAACTTCTTCAACTGACATACAGACGGCGGGAACTCAATTATTATTATGTATTTATTTTTCATTCTATAAAACTTACAGCTTTTGGTTATGAAACCGTTATATTCATAATTTGTCATTAAAGTGGGAAAAAGATGTAATGATATTAAAATGAACAGTCAACATCTTCATATACGTTACTAGATGCTCCGCGTGGTTTCACCCCCGTGGCTCCTCTCCTGTTGGTCGTAGCGTGATGATATATAAGCCTATAGCCTTCCTCGATAAATGAGCTATCTAACACTGAAATAATTTTTCAAATCGGACCAGTAGTTCCCGAGATTAGCGCTCTCAAACAAACAAACAAACTCTTCAGATTTATAATATTAGTATAAAATAATATATACGTTCCCACTGCTGGGACACATACATCCTATGAGGATAGATACCCTTACAGATAGATACCTGTACCTATAGACATTAAATAGGAATAAATCTCTGTACGTAGGGCTATATAAAACTAAAATATGCTACTTTTAAATATGAAGGATCTGAAGGAAAATTGCAAAGAAAGTTTAGCACACAATAGGATAGTTGTAAAGATATTTATCATCTGTAGCTTGAAGCTTTTACAAGATTAATTTATGAAAATTATCGTCACTCTGATCCGTCTAATTTATCTAGTACTAGCGGTCCGCCCCGGCTTCGCCCGTGATACATATTTACGTTTTCTCTACATAAGAACCATCCTCGTACTTCAAGGAATATAATAAAAAAAGAATTATCGAAATCGGTTCAGCCGTTCTCGAGTTATGCGCTTGCCAACACATTTTGCGATTCATTTTTATATATAAGATTAAATGCGCTCCCAACTAATCCACTAACACAAAATTATAATTTAATTCACAATAATAAACTAACAATATTACAGAATCACTCGACCCGTAAATTAAGCCCGTATGTATCTTAATCCAAACCACGTAAATCATAACTTTAAACATACAAATAAGAAGTTGGCAACAGCTTTCGGCACTTCATTTGAATATATCACCCAGGTGTTGCTATATTCAATATAGATACAGTATGATTTAGTCGTGTATTTGAATTAATTTACAATTTATTAACTAGCTTACCGCCTGCGGCTTCGCCCGCTTTGTCTAAAACCTAATAAATTATATGCTGAAACCTTCCTCTTGAATCACTCTATCTATTAATAATAACATCAAAATCCGTTGCAGATTTTTAAAGATTAAAGCATACAAAGGGACATAGGGATAGAGAAAGCGACTTTGTTTTATATTATGTACCTATAGTGAAGATTATAATAATATTATGAAGAATACATAGGTATTATGTTGTGTGGAAGTCAAATAATTTCAAAGTATATACGCATGATAGAGTTACCAATATTATTAACTATTAAAATAAATAAAACAACTTCTTAACATACATAAGATTAATTATACCTATTATTAAGATTCAAATCACAAAGATCGTCATTAGATCATCATTCGTGGAAGAAAATACGATAATAACTCCTATAGTTAGGTAATATCACACTTAGCAAACGTAAAAGAATATTTATTTAACCTTGATTGCCTTTACCTTGTTTTTAATTTATTTAGTTTATTTATTTAATTTATTTACTTTTAGTTGTTCACAACAAGGTTTCAACCTTGCATAGATACCCACGGCTTCCAAAAGCCTATAGCCTAAATCTTGTCGCAGCAGCATATTTAAGGCAGTACCTCAAAAATAAAAATACTTGTTGCAAACAGCACATCAAAACACTTTTCTTACAATTTAAGAAGGATATGAATTGTAGGAGCTTAAAAATTGCCGGTTTAATTTAAAAGGCATTCTAATTAATTGATCTCAGGATTCGCGAGTCCCCCTCCTTCTCCCGCTCTTTAATTTAGAATTGTTAGCGCAAAGGGAATGCAATTTACGTAAAATAATTGTTTGATTTCAAATATTCGCACCCTTCTGGGGCTTAATTTGCTTTATGAAAAAAGGCGGGTAAATAATTAAATACGATATGGGTAAACGTAATTGATGTAAGAGCTATTTATTTTGGCTATAGCGTTAATCTCTAGTGGAGTATGGGATTATTTAGTTTACCTTACATGATTGTTAGAGTCTCAAATGCAGGCTTCTATTCAGTAGTTTTTTATTATTCGAGCTTAACCAATAGTGTAAAAGTAACTCTGTCTGTCTGTCTGTTACTCAATCACGCCTAAACTACTGAACCAATTTGCATGAAATTTGGTATGGAGATATTTTGATACCCGAGAAAGGACATAGGCTACCTTTTATTGCGAAATATGTACCACGGGCGAAGCCAGGGCGGACCTCTAGTCTATACAAATATTATAAAGAGGAAAGGTTTGATTTTTTGTTTGTTTGTTTGTTTGTATGAATTGAATAGGCTCCGAAACTACTTGGCAGATTTGAAAAATTCTTTCACTGTTGGAAAGCTACATCATTTCTGAGTGACATAGGCTAGGTTTTATCCCGGAAATCCCACGGGAACGGGAACTATGCGGGTTTTTTTTTGAAAACGCGGGCGAAGCCGCAGGCGGAAAGCTAGTATGATATAAGTTCCTATTAAATTTAATGTAAAAAAAGACGTAACACAATACACACAATCCTTTGAGTATTTATTTCATTGCATATGGTTTGTACTCGTAGAGTTTGTAAATACGAGGATTATAACATTTGAAAATCACTGATCCAGTCACACAAAATATAGTTTTATAAAACAAAATTTAAATTTTTAAAATAATGTGCTAAAGGGAAGATTTATAAAGGCTTAAAATGCAATAAACAGGTTCATTCTAAACGCTTCAAATTTCAACCTACGAGTAGTTACAATATGTACACTAGTAAGCTACATTCTTAAAATATCTTTCGATGTAAGACCAATACAGGCGGGACATATTCAAAGATAAGATGCAGTTTCATACTTGATCGATCCTTAGCAATTTATTTCAAGTCGCCTGGGCCCTGTCTCCACCTTATTCAAACTTGTAATTTGTTGTGAAATGCAATTATACAGGGTGCTCCGGGGTAATAGCTATGTACCGAAACAACTCGGGCGATAGGCACCTTGCTAATGAGCTGTTTTAATTGCCGATATGATGGGAGCAACTTTTTCTAAAGTTGAAGGGGCTATAAAGATATCATGGATTAATAGTAAAATTTACGTTATGGTTTTGTGGTCGATTTGCCTTAGTCTTATGGGAAATTAAAAACTAAATTGGTATAAAGACTATTGTTTTGCAAACGAATAGGATCTTTTTTAAATTAGTAATATAACTAGGTTAATCTCTAGTAATAGAAGCCTATAAACTTAACTAATATGCTCATAAATAAACTAAATGCAAAGTACATTAAATGACTATTATGGTATAAAATAATAATGCATAGTATGTTTTACTAGAATAAAATAAATTAATCTAAGCTTAGGGATATTGATTCATTATGTAAATGTGTCTTTATTTTTTTACATATTGTAAAAAATAATAACTATTAGAGATTATTATTATAAACATTATAAAATTATCATTAGCATTTATTATCACCTCAACTTTATATCCCAATATAAAGCTTACCTTTGATAAAGTTATAAATCGCCAAGTTAAAACGAAATGTTCTCTTTGAATCAGAGATTATACGATTTCTTTAAAAGTATATTTCTGTTAAATAAGAAAATATACTTTTTGAATATTACACAGAACTTATATTTCTTGTGACATAGTCTTATTACATGTCGACAGGCACTTTATAACGAACATAGCATCGAAAATTGCATTTCTTTTTAACAGATGATAAAGATAATAAAGTTAACAGTTTTAAAATGGTAATGTTTAATGTTTTGAATTTTTAGCTCATAATTATATTGGTACTTACCTAGTTTACATACACAGTTTACATACCTATAAATGATCTCCAAAAAGTTTTTACGTCTCAACAGAAAATAATCCTTGAAATTACTTCACAGATTAACCTAATTCCACATCAACTTCATTATTTATTATGTTTATTTAAACCAAATACAAATACTTGTTAGTTACTGGAAAATATTTCTTCATATATATTTTTTTAAACAATATTTACCTCTAGTTAACAGCTCTATCGACCTTTATAACATCAAGAACAACCAACAAAAATTGCCAACAACTATAATCCCATAACACAACATAATTAGTATCAAGGCTCTATATTAAACACTAGCTGCTCCGTGCGGTTTCACCCCCGTGACTCCTCTCCCATTCGCGTTGGTGGTAGCGTGATGATATATAGCCTATAGCCTTCCTCGGTAAATGATCTATCTAACACCGAAAGAATTTTTCAAATCGGACCAGTAGTTCCCGAGATTAGCGCGTTCAAACGAACAAACAAACAAACAAACTCTTCAGCTTTATAATATTAGTATAGATAAATAAACAGCTAATACGTTAATGGGGTTCCCGCCAAATTAAGCTTGTTAAAATCTTGTGCATTAATAGCAAACGACCCCATTGGAACTGAACATTTGGGCATACATGGCACTAGGTTGTGAATAAATTGTAACTTGTAACTTGCTGAGATTTAGTATGTTTGTATAATAATTATTATTGTAAATACGATAAGGCTTTACGGTTTTTGACGTGAATCTTCTTAAGCGTGTTGAGATTAAAATCTCAAGGTCATGGCAATACTGTCATGTCATGGAGTAAGGCGTTAGGCGTCGATGTTGGTGTCTTTGAATCATGCCAAAGAAGTTTCACTTCTGACACGTGTGCTCGAAACTCTCGTTTTTTTATTTATTTAAAGATATAGCTCAATTTGCAACATGTTATTTTAATTGGAACATAAAATCTTATTCTAAATCAGTTTCCTACTAAAAGGAGTATGTTCGTTTATAGTTCACATTGAATGGGGATTCTATAATAAGTAAAAGACATCCTTTGGAGATTATAAGACGTTGCTTGCTACAAAAATTATCTTCTATATTCTTCTTGCAAAAAATATATACCATATTTTAAACAGAATATAAACACCTTCTTCTTCGGCTTCTCTAATTTTCATATTACACACTGAATCATAAAACATAGCAAATATAAACTATAATTACTATAGCTCGTATTCATTTCCGATGAATCCTGAATTGGAATGTGTACATTGAATTTCAAAATTTAAACATAATTCATTTTTGCATTTTACATATCAATATTGGAAGCATTGTCTATTATCCAGAATTCCGACAAAGTAAATTTTAATTATGAAAGGGAAAATGAACAAAATTTATATGTTGACAATACGGTATTGTCTACGTGAAAAGTGTCTGGTTTCGTATGGTTAATAGGGGAATGTGTATTTATTACGTATTGTTATTTAATTAATATTTCAGTGACTTTTGTGCATAAGGTTTCATAGATAATAGTTGAACATGGAGCTACACAGAATGTTAGATTAAGAGGTCATTAGGGTCTTTAAAATTATAATAGATCCTCTTTCTCTGTCTCAATATAATGTATACCATACCTAAAGTCTAATGTGATATTGAAATTATTAAATCAATTAATCAAATTACTGTTAAATAAAATAAAGGTTAACATTTTTACTATCACGTGAAAAAAATAATGGGTATGCATACGTGCGGGTATAAAAA
>CAJQZN010019783.1:0-11123 GCA_907164685.1 Colias eurytheme | reverse complement strand
GTAAACTGTTAAAATATAGAGTCAGCGGGTTTTGGCTGCATAACTAGATAGCTAATTGTTTTTATCAATATTTCACATGGGACAAGTTTCCACGTCATTATAAGAAATGCTTTATCAACTGTATGTCTATAATTATTAGTTTTACTCACGTGACATATGAATTTCCCGTAGGGCTCCAGTCCACAGCTATGACGGCGCACAGCTCGGGCTGCGGCAGGTTGCAGAAGCACCTGCTCTTTGCGATACATTTGCTGTTCGCGTTGTCGTGGATCTCGACTGTCTCCTTGTCTGTTCCTAGCTGGAAGTGTGAGCAATATAATGTAGTAATATGGTATTGAATGATTCCATTATAAGTGGATGTGGTTCGTGTTTATGCAACCCTTTAATATGTTAAAGACTAGTGACACATAGTTGACTAGTAATTTGAAATGGGATTTCAGCGATAATTTTTAACATAAAAATGATAGGTGGTAATGATAATAAAATTTAACAGTATTGACGAGTATTTTATCTCGTAATAATTTATGTAAAAATCTAATAAAATTACACATAGCATTTAACTTCTTTAATAAATTTAAACTTAAACAGACCATTAACAATTCTCCTCTAGGGTCAAACTTGCAGGACATAATTTCCTGCATAGCAAACCCTTGTCCCGTCAGGTTCTGGCTTCCCCAACTCCACTTGTGGTAGTTCCTGCCCAGAGCCGCCACCAAGATGTTGTCACTGCTCCAGTCGAGTATTTCTGCAACTGAATATTATGTTGATTAAATTAAAATTTGTAAGAGGCAATGAAGGCTGCATAAAAGTGTGATGATGGATAAAGTTTTTTCGCTAAATGGTTTCTTTTTTTATTATTAAGATAACAATGACAAACTAAAAATTTCAAATCATATTTACGTAGTTTATATTTATAATAAGGAATTGAACTAAATTGATTAGGCAAGGGAAGTAACCTTGCCAGAATTAGACGTGCTGTAATTTAGGTCATCGCAGTACCTAACGCTTGAAAAATATACCATGCTGTATATATGCTGGTATAAATATTTAAATAATGTTGGATATGATGTCACTACGGAATAGTTAACCATTGCATTAGTGACATAAATTTCTTTTCTATCATACACGAAGAACCAAAATCCACCCTATTTGTAACGTTATTCTATATGTTATTTTAAATACATACAATCAGCATAGCTATATGCTGGCAAGTCCAATATGCTGTCCGCAGAGGTGAGGTAGCTCTTCTTCCTCGGCACGCAGGGCCAGGGCTGCACCACATATTTGTCGCTCTCCTGTTCCACACCGAAGGCACGGTCTAGACTGTCACCGTAGTTCTTTTGGTGTTTGTATTTTGTGATCTGTAATTAAATAGAAACAAGGATTTGTATTTAAAATTTTCACAGACCTGTTCATTTTTAAAGAAATAAATTACTACGAAAATTGTGATTCGATTGCCAATGCCAATGCCCTACTATCTGTACATACTTATAATAATTCAAAAATACATATTTAAGAATAATCTTCAAATGAGGCTTCATCTTTTGATTAATTGATTCATGTGTTTATTATTTGGTGATTTTTAAATAGAATTCAATAAATAACTGAAAAAAATTAATAGTAGTTTCATTTTGAAATTACGATGCCACAATACCTACTCAATGTGGCACTACACAACTACTTTGCCATTATTTTTATAGAATAATTCAGTTTCTAACGAATATGAAAAAAGTATAAAAGTATAAAGCATTTTTCTTACCCAGGCATCACCATCAACCGCCTGACAGTCAGGCAGTGACCGTCGCCTCCTCGGATCGCTGACTGACTCTCGTGTGTGCACAAATCTGTCTACACGATCTGATTGTCTGTTTAACTGGAACATTGAAATAAAATGTTTATTAATAATTCTTTATGGTTTTTTTTTTTTATGTCAGAGCAAGCAAAGGAGCAGATGGGCCACCTGATGTTAAGTGGTCACCACCGCCCATAAACACTATTTTCTTTTCATTAGGTTATTTTATCATTACATCTTACTTTTTATATAAAATAGTTCTATTATAGTTTTCTGCTTTGGACAAATTTTTGAATGGATGTAGAAGAACTGACACACAAGGTCAATACATAGGCTAGGTAACTGGTCGTCACATTCAAATATTTGTGTTTTTAAAATTAAGTATGAAATAAATAATTTTTCCCTTTTCAATAAGGTATTTATTTCTTACACTATCACTAATTGTGCTAAAGTTTATATTTAAAAGAAAGTTAAGGGAGAAGAAATAATTAATTAAACAATTTTCTTCGATTATTATTTTAATAATTTTCAAACTATCATATTTAAATATCGTTAGAATATGCTGTTAAGTGCATTTAATATGTCGTTGTTAATATTAAAAAATACAAGACAGTATTTACCAATGATTAACAAATAGTATTCATAGAATTGAATTCAAATTTGATTAATTCAACGTCGTCCCCAATGAAATACATGTAAGAATGTACTTACGGATTTTTTCCTAAACGTAATTCTTTCCATTGTGTTTTTAAAACAATAATGACGAAATCTTCGCAAAAATCTTCGTATTGTGTATACAAAATTAAAATAACAATATATTAATTACATAAATTTTATTTATAAGTGTAACTGATCATTGTGATTAACATATTTCTCAATAATATGACGGTAGTTGGAAAAAGTTTAAAATGTTGCTGCTTTCCAATTTCGTTAATATACAGACTATCTTACAAAACTTATTTCAAATTTTCAAAGAGTTGAAATAAAATTTCTTGTACTAAACTAGTAATAAACAGAGATAAATAATCCATTATTTAAAGAATATATTGTATATTTTATTTCTATTAATGAAGACGCTTAAATTTATTTTCGCTCAAGGAACGTTTCTTGGTACGAAACTAGATGGCGTTGAATAAAATTTTGCGTATACTTTGTATATGATAAAATATGATATCATTGCAGTTATCATATTCACACTTTCAATCAGAACAATAGACATAAGTTTAAATTGATATTCATTTTCGACCATGACATAGACGTTTACAGGAGAAGAAGTAACTTACAAGATAGATTTAATTGAAATCCACATAAAAATAATATAATGTGGGCTCTGAAAATATTACACACTAGCTGTGCTCCGCGGTTTTACCCGCAGTGCTCCGCTCCTGTTGGTCTTAGCGTGATGATATATAGCCTATAACCTTTCTGAATAATCGGGCTATCTAAAACCGAAATAATTTTTCAAATCGGACCAGTAGTTTCCGAGATTAGCGCGTTCAAACAAACAAACTCTTCAGCTTTATAATATTAGTATAGATTTATTGAAGAGATAAAATGAGCCTAATTCAAAAAGGTTATATATTTTAACAGCCTTATAGTATTCTAAATACTGACGTTTTGACTAAGTATTAAATACCCCACTACAAGGGGCAGTCAGAACACCTTCTACGCGTAGGGGACTGCCTAGTAGGGGCGACGTAGTAGGGAGTCAGTTTGGTGGGGAAAGTATAGAGTAATGGTACGTCCACACAGAACTAATTATTGATGACAATTTATTGATCGCTTTCGTGTTGAAATTTTATAGAATTGTGGGTGTATATAATATTTTATAGAGAATTGCTGTTATAGGAGAAATTAACGATAAAATTAAAGTCGAGAAAAGTTACCAAGCTACATAATGTTTTATTCATAGCGAATATTCTTACCAACAACTTACAAAATCTATACACAAAATCAGTAGATAGAAGTAATGGTATATCCACACGCGTCCTTGAAGAATAGCAGCAACTAATATAACGTTAAACTAATGAATCCACTATGTTAAAGCAAAACTACTTTCTAAAGCAGCCCACTACAAGCAACACCTCCCAGCAGTAGCATGTGGGGGACGGATGTGCGTAGTAGGGATTATATAGTGGGGAAATATGTGCTAATGGTGCGTCCACACAGGGCTGGTAATATTTATTGATCGTCCTTTTTTATTATTTTTTAATTTGTGTTTTTGGACCGGTGTTGATGTAACATTTTTTTTTATGTCATTGAATTGAAAACCAAATTTTCAAATGTTTCATAATAGTTGTGTTTTCATTATACAACTAATGTTAACATAATATTAAATGCAATTAAAATATCAACAATATAAAAATAATACAAAGAAGATATTGAAAAACGCCACTGTTTATGTATCTGCCATATGTATTAACATAAAAGTATTGGATTTTTAAACATTAGCCATTATTTAAAAAGACGTAAGATCTGTTTTTCTAGCGAATAACGTATCGAGGGCTATTTTTCATTCCGCTAGTAAAAGACATCAACGCGCTACTCGTACGCTTTTTACATCTTGAGACGTTTGAAATAGAATCTTTATGGTGTATATATTTTTTTTAAACATAAAATATTCATTGAAACCGAGTGTTTATGCGCTACTGAATGCGATACTGACATTGTTCAAACATTTTATTATGAGTACATTTAAAAAGTGGACTTTTTATCGATCAAGCTATCATCCTTTATTTATAAAATAAAAAGTATTCCAATGTTCATTAAATAAATAGCACTTGATATATTTTTATAGACCACAGTAACAACTTAACAAGATATAAATATAAATATTAAAAATAGGGTGAATATTCTCAATAACGTTATTACATAATTTTAGCTCTGATCCACATTTATATAATCGAAATATTATAATATGTAACATGGCAAAAAATCTAAAAGTTCTCGAATCGTTATATTTTATAAAACTAGTTTGCCGCACGCGGCTTCGCCCGCGTTTTCAAAGAAAAACCCGCGTACTTCCCGTTCGCGTAGGATTTCCAGCATAAAACCTATATTTTGTGTTAATCCAAGTTACCCTCTATATGTTTGCTAAATTTCATTGTAATCGGTTCAGTAGTATTTGCGTTAAAGAGTTTCGCATTTATAATATTAGTAGGAGTATGAAGTAGGATATTTTACGAATAAAACAATAATATTATTAAAACAGCAGAGGTTATCAAATTCACACCCACAGATACACACAAACAAGACAAAATATTTGCTCAAATACCACAGCGTATTATGCCAATTTCACTTAATTTCACCAAAGACTTTTTACTATTTCACTACGCAGTTCAAGTCAATCTCTATATATAATATACTAGCGGTCCGCCCCGGCTTCGCCCGTGGTACATATTTCGCAATAACAGCCGTAGCATATGTTCTTTCTCAGGGTCTAAAGATTATCTGTGCCAAATTTCATCAAAATCGGTCCAGTAGTTTATGCGTGAAAACCATACATACATACATAATTACAAACCTTTCCTCTTTATAATATTAGTATAGATAAACAATATACATGTCAATATCTGCATATTACATTCAAATCACACCCACGTCGAACAAACTATTCGTTCGGGGAAAGCATAAAATAAAGTTTTTTCTATAACTTAATGTGACACTTATTCAATAAACAACACTTACGAATTAAGTTAATTAGGCTCACTTAACATAACAGGTACCTACGAGTGTTGTCAGACATCGCCGCATCTTCTAATTAGTTAATAATTGGCTCAGTTAGGCCTTTCGTACCTGAACGGTTATTAAATTAAGTTTTTTAAACGTTTTATACTTTCGTTCAATTTAAAGAAGGTACCTCAAACAGCTTTCCCCAGTTGAAAACTGATTGGGATAATTTTTTTTGTATTTGGATGGATATCTTCCAGATTAGTTGGATTGGTAAGAGAAAAGTTTAAAAATCTTGACTATAATCGTCACAATTTTACGCTAGAGGGCTAGACGGTTTATCGGCTCGTAGGAAGGCGACTAAACTTAACGCCCTATAATTGATGGTATTGGGTATGCGCTGCGTGTGATTTAAAAATGAAATAAAGAAGTCATAGAAATAAATTTTAACACTAATTGACAAATAAACTGAATACTATGCTAAAGTATCTATTGCCTAATCTTTATTACGATATGCTTTATATATTACTTTTTCATAGCCTCATCCACATTCTAGTTTTTTTTAGTATTATTTACACATAGCGTACATAAATAATTATAAGTATTGCTAGTCATCACAACTCTAGTATTACTTGCTTTTATATGAAGTGTAGCCGTTGACCGCTAGTTGGTAAACAGCCTAAAATCGTGCGGTCTAATTAGTTCATATTAATCTCACGAGATAAACATTTCCTGATGCGGTCAGCTGGTCCTTGGTAATGAATGCAGTAAGAGTGAGAAAGAAACATTACTTTTGCCCACGACTTTGCTTGAAATTCAATTGATGAAATTCGTCTTTTTCTACGCTTACATAAAGACGAATATCATGGTTTAAAAAACTACCTTAATTATTTTGAAAATTCATTCATAACTAGAAAGCGAAGTAGTTTTTTGCGGAGCTTATGAAAGGCAAAAAGGAATAGGGTTATGATCGTTCTGAATGTGTAGCATTAAATAGATCGGGCAAAATATTTGAGAGATAATATAGTGTAAAATATATTCTACTCAACATGTTATGTGTTGTATAACTGCTATCATAATTGTTTAAGATCTACATGCTCAAAAGGTTGTAGTATTATAAATGGTTATACATGTGTTACAATATGAATATTGCATTACTTACATTTTTTTCTCGAATTTTCATAATTTTAACGCTGCCTATTGCTTCTATAATTAATAAGAAATTAATTTTGCGCAAATATTTTTTTTATATAAAACAATAAAATACATAATTTATACGTCTACAAAAGGTTAGGGGCTGTAAATATTGAATTTGTTATTTTGTGTAATTAATAATGTGTTGAATTATTCATTTAATTCCTTCCTTCACTTGAAACTTACGAGTGATCTGAATGCATAAATTGAGTACTTTATTTCCGGTATATTAATTAATATTCACACATGAACACACTTGTCATATCCTAAATGGGCAGTGAATTATTGCTTTTTTATTTAAGACGGAAGCATCAAAGAAACGTTATTTGTCACAAGTGCAATATAATTAAGCGTCAAGTTAACGACTCACTCAGCAATTGCTGAAAATTGGCTCTATTACCACACATATGTGTTACATATTTAGAATACTGATTTTCAGTGACCTTTCTACAATGATTCGACTTTACAATTGCAAAATATTGCATCTTTGTAACAATTAAAAAAAATGTAGCAAAATATTAAACTCATTAAATATACAAATAAATTCATTACAGTACATTAAAAACAAACAATGATAAATTGAAATCCATCCACGGATAATTAAGAGACCATAAAATATGTAGGTGTTGTACGCTTTTTATGAATTTTTGATGAAGAAGAAACCATACATTCTATCCAGTGTTAATAAAAAAAATACATCCTGTAGCCCATTAAATTGTTTAATGACAGCTTCGTTCATTGGAATTTAATTTGCCTTGTAACATCAATATCATTGTTCATTGACGTTTATGTTTGATACTGTTTGAGCCAAGAAGCTCACCTAGGTAGTTAGTTAGGTGTGAAAGGGATAAAAAAACATACAGGCGTCATTCAAGGTCATATTTTCTTGTTACAAGTTAATGTTCATACTGAAATCTCCAGTGTATTAGATATAAGCTTCTTGGTTTGAGCTGCAGGAAATTTAACGCGTGGCAAATTGCACGATCATACTCTACAAATTTCATTGTCTATACACAACTGATGACAGAATGAAGTAAATTAATCCGCACCAAACTGGGTAGAGCCTGTTTTTAAACACGTTTCATTTCAAAGAAATAAGTGGTTAATTCTTTAATAACAGTTAAATAATATTCTTCGATGTCGTTTCGCTCAATACAATGTACTAATTGTGACGTTCGGATACTTGTAAATTTTTTATCGATTTGAATTGTTCCTTTAATTATGTGAAATCGTAAGTTTATAAATTTGGCTCGGGCTGCGCGATATTATCGATACGCGTATCCAAGCACGGTCGTTATTTAAAAAATGTGAGAGATTAACATTCTTGCTTTACATCCAGTTTAGAAAAGGAAAATTAATTACCGCCTCGCCAGCTATAACTGGGGCATAGCTCTCGGTTTCGAGATTTTTCCAAGTTGCGAGTGGATATAACCAAATGCAATATTAGCGGCCATCGAAGTATACAATGAACCCGTCGGGGATCGGAAAAAAGGCGATCATGCCATTTCCGCAAACCACCAATGCAATCCTAACTACACTTGTGTGAGAGGATTAGAGAAATTTGAAATAGTTCTAAGGTTCCTCATTCGCTCCGGAGATCGCGGGCTGCGCGCGCGCGTCCGGCGAATTGAAAAAAAAATACCAGTCCGACACGGTCGATGACCCGAAACGTCCTTGCGCGAACAGCTGACCAATTTTTGTGTGTGTGATTTTTAGTGTATGTGTGTGTTGTGATGTGTGTGTAGTGAAGATGACTGATGGAGGTATGTTATAGGGGTTGATGGCTATTTTATATATGGGTGCTTTTTGACAAATATTTTTATTGTTTATTTTTTATAGTGTTATTTTATGGAATTGAAGATTTGCAGAAATATTTTGGTATAAATTGCAAATGTTACATCATAATGATTTATGTTTTGTTATTTTTAGTTATTTTCCTAAGTTCGCTCATATTTTTATCGTCTGCATAATATAGAGCAACCGTGAAACTTAAACAAAGATTAGTTTTTTTCTTCGTTGTTGATGAAAACAGGACACAGATAAATTGTGGCGTAAATTTTACTCCTGCCCTACAATATTTTTTTTAAATACTTACGTACTTAAGCCTATAAAGTGTACTCGTATTTTACTCGCCTATGGCCACCAGATCCATCACAATGCGAATAATAAAGTTATTTAAATATTATTTCAAATTTAAGAGATTAAACTTAAAAAATCAATCTATTCATGAGGCCTGATTTTTAAGTAAATATTGTATCTATTATCATAGAATGAATACATAGTTTGCGTTTGTGAATGAAACAAGGTTGTTTAATTGAATATTAATTTTCGTAAATCCTTTATCGTGTAATAATATAACAATGTAAAAGTGAAGTGCCATGTCCCCTAGTGGGGTAAGGGGCAGATGAATTATACATCTGTTTCACTGATCGATTTTTTTTTGTGATAAGTAGGTGATCAGCCTTCTTCCAGAATATTTTTTTTGTTTTCGTCTCCACCGGGAATCGAACCCAGGACCCCTCGGTGCTACGCTCACGCGTCCACCACTGTACCAAGGAGGCGGTCATAAAACAACGTCGGTAAGTATAAAAACAATTTTTTTATATTCATAGATTAAACAAAAAACTTTGTAATAAGTAGGCCAAGCGTAAAATATATGTCTATCTGCATGTTTTCAATGAAATAAAAGATTAAGATATTCTTGAGCTTTGCTCGAATGTTATTTTCAGGTTTTAAATTTTTCTTGGCCTATTTCTCATGAAAAATTATATAAACCTCGAAGTTTTAAAGACAGCGCAGCGGTACTATTTTAACACTATCTTTCGGAGAGCAAAATATTTTGTAGAAATGTAGAGCCAGCGTATGATTGCGCCTGTTGAATCGGCGGAATCGTTCAATCGTAGAAGTGATGAAATGGATGTATCCTTTGATTTTAATCGCTTAGGTTCGTTTAGTTAAGTGAAGTCCCGTGTCCCCGTAGTGGGGTAGGGGGCAGATGCATTATTCATACATCTGTTTCACTGATCGATTTTTCTTTAGGGACAAGTAGGTGATCAGCCTTCTGTGTCCTGCCAGACCGAGACATTTTTTTTTTGTCTCCACCGGGAATCGAACCCAGGACCCCTCGGTTCTACGCTCACGCGTCAACCACTGTACCGAGGAGGTGGTTCGTTTAGTTGGTATACATTATTTATAAAAAGTTTGTTATGATTTTTTTTGTTATTCTTATATAAACTTATTTATTTAAAATTATATATGTATGTTTATCAGCCATCTGGTTTCCATAACACAAGCGAAAGCTTAGTATGGGATCAGATCGTGCCGTGTGTGAAAATTGTCCTGAAATATTTATTTATTTATTTATTATTTTATTAATGTATGACAAAGAAACAATTAAAATAGATTAAAATACACGGAAAATAATTCGAGGGATGTAGATTTGAAACGAAAATTTGGAAAACTTATGTTTCAAATAGTTATTTAAAACTGAACGTATAGTTGATTGTGAGATATTTAAAACTGAACGTATAGTTGCAGAGATTATGCCCTATGAACAGACTTACAAGCTTTAATAGACATTTAATATGTAATTTAAAATATATACATTGTGGATGCTATACGATTATGAAAAATCGATTCATAGTTATCCTTGATGACAATATTGAAATACAGTAGGTGTATTGTATACTAGCTGATTCCCGCAGATTCACCCGCATTGCTCCGCTCCTGTTGGTCTTAGCGTGATGATATATAGCCTTCCTCGATAAATGGGCTATCTAACACCGAAAGAATTTTTCAAATCGGACCAGTAATTCCCGAGATTAGCGCGTTCAAACAATCATACAAACAAACAAAATGCTTCAGCTTTATAATATTAGTATAGACTCGGCACGTCGAGTAAAACCGCGGAACGAGACTATAGTCACCAATTCGATGCCAAGTTTACCGTTAAGGAATTAGATCGGTTTCCAAGAACAGTTTTTGTGTGACAGACAGATAGATACACGTGCCAAAATACTTTTAATATTCATAAAAAAAACTGCTACTGAATAAAATCAATTGTATAGCGTTTTTTAGGATAAGTGTAAGTAAGTATAACTTGATGTTGATGATATTGTGAAAATGATGATGAAAAATATGGAACCATTAAACATAAACTTTTAAGAACATATTTTTGGTGTATTTTTTTCTCTTTTAATCTGACTCTATCGGAGAAACAAAAAAGAATTCTCTCTCACAAAAGGAAAGCTCTCGTAATTCATAGTTCAGAATATTTTTTTTCAACATTTCAGCCATTTCTTCTACGTAGTTTTGAAAAATAGTTACGGTTTAGTTTTATTTATTAATATTAATCGGTTTTACATTATTTAAAAAATCCATACTAATATTATAAATGCGAAAGTAACTCTGTCTGTCTGTCTGTTACTCAATCACGCCTGAACTACTGAACCAATTTGCATGAAATTTG
>CAJQZN010019782.1:0-17736 GCA_907164685.1 Colias eurytheme | reverse complement strand
CTACTGGAACGACGACGCTCTCCATCATGTCTGCAGGCAGATAGGAATGACGAATACAAAAAGTATACAACATTGCTAGGACTCTGTAAATATGTTGTCCCGCGTTTAAAAGATGTTCTACGCATAAACCATCGTGCCCTGCTGCTTTACCTTTCACTAGATTTTTTACAGCGAACTTAACATCACTGGCATTAAAAGATAATGCACTTTCTTTTATAGGTAAGCTAGCATTAGACATCCGCTGGGACGACGGTGTATTTGGATGTACATGAAAATAATCTTTAAATATATTTGCTATACCTTTTGGATCCGTCTCCCCTTAATACATCAATTGAACAGCCATAATAAAATCAATGTAAAGGTATGAAAACAAGAAGTTCCCATGGCATATATAAATTATCCTATCAACGTCTCAAGTTATCTCTGTAGCAAATTTAATCCACATCGGTTCATCGATTGAGGCGTAAAGAAGAGACAGATAGACGTACAGAGATAATTTTACATTTATTACATAGAGTTCATCCTGTATTTAGAAAATGTTCTATCCAGGTTTAATAGTTTAATAAAAATGAACATGTAAACCAAATCGTATAACATGGTATCGCTGTCTTGAATTATTGCGTTGGTAAAACGACAGATTGCAATCATTTCTATAATAAATAGCAGTAGACACCGCAATAAGGTAGACGAACTTTCCAGAATACCCTTGTAAATAGTGGATTAAAATATAAAATTCAATTCATATTTCAATACGATACAAATGGATGTTAGGCTCGCACAATTCAATTTGGAAATTAATATCATTGTATTAGCTTCAATGATATGATTTCATTATGTAATCTCTATTTTCGATATGGACTTGAATTGTAAAGATATTATTGCTATTTAAACTAATGGCTATTCATTTATTACAATAATCACAATATCAGGTGATCTGCAATAGAAAAAAAAATCTTCGTCTTTGTAACTTTTCCAACACTGATAAGAAAAAGCTGTACCTGTAATGGAAAACAATACCTGACTTCGGTTCATATGAGTTAACCTTATGTAAAAAATACCTTATCACAAAATTTTATTACAAAATCATCCATCTTTGATTCCAAACACAGACGTATTTTACACTGGTCTAAAATATTATATTATTATGTTAAGAAATTCCAGTAATTTTTGTTTGCTTCACCAAATAATGTCTAATTTCACTTTATTGTTCGATAAAATATATTTTCTCTGTATAATATAAAAGATACAATATCCATTGTATTTATAAGTAACCATGACCACAACTTGAAGTCAATAAACTATCCCGGGAATGTTGTCAAAGAAGCAATATAATTAATTGTTGGAGAGCCACTATCGAGCGAGGAATTCATTGAAGAATTATGAGGTCATTTCAGTTATTTTTGTATGGCCAAATTACGTTCGCGCTGTTTATCATTTTAATGGAGATATTCGATGAATTTAGTTTATTAACTTGTGGGATAAATTCACTTTTCAGGTTTGGGTTCGTCTGTCTATTTATATAGATATTATTTGGTTTACCCAAAGGCTTTTAATATCATGCTTTATATTTAAACGACGTACAAAGAAGTAATTGAATATAACCGAGACACGGACGCCGAATGTTTTTTACTTTATAACAAAAAGTATATATATATATATATATATATACACATATTTATCTATTCGTGGAGTTTTGTGTACGAACATTTTTTTAATTTATAATGAACAAACAAATAACCAATTAGCATTTTATTGGTACATACTCCCAAGACCATGTTCATCCACAACAATAACATTAACTGAATAAAACCCACCCCATTCATACATTTAACATGCGTCCGTCCAAGTTAATTAGCGTCTTACCGGTTACTACGATACACCCTTATGTATGACAGAACAATAGCCCTGGTCATTCTTCATACTCGAGGAAAATTCAATAAATTCGGACACGACGGACCCTGTCATCTGTAAACTTTTGAATTGCCGTCAGCCCCACTGAAGGGCATCCTTTTGTCCGCGAAATTGCCTCATCCCGGACTTCTAATAAGGGTTTTCTATAACTATCATAAGCAAAATTGTAATTGTGTTTGCGGCTTTGATGTTTTCTTTGGACTCAATTTGTTTTGGCTCCGACATATTGGATAGTCAGCCCGCGTTTCAAAAGTTCCTTCGATATTGTGGTCTTGATTATGTAAAATAGCTATTGGAATATTTATTGGCCGCATTGAATTTGTAATTAGATGTCTTGTTGGGATCGTCCGCTGGGAAATTGTATCGGAATGGATCGACGTCGCGACTCCGCATGAATTAGTCTTGATGAGTATCGATTGGTCTATTCTCTATACTTACGAACTTCTTTGAATTTTAAGCTTGAAAATCAAAATGAAACTGATTGAAGCACGACATTTAATTTCAAGCCCTTTTATTTTATTCTACAATTGTCTTCGTTCTGCTAATGATAGATGAAATTTTGACAAGGTTAATTTAAGATAGCTCTTTACGATCACTTATTACAATAATAATTAAAAGATAATTATGTGAAGTTTTTGCTATATGTTCAAATTATATAAAAACTTTCAAGTCCGTACACAATAAGTAGCTTTGAAATTGAATACGGAGCGAAAATCATGGGTGTTAAATCAAAAAGGGTAGCGGTTTTATTAGTGTAACTATTTGAAAATTTGCGTTCTAATTGGGTTGTTGTTAACGGGCAACTCATCCTAATTAGGGACCACTATATTGACTTGTCCAGCGGCAATTGTTACTGACCAGTGATACACACGGATTTATAGATATTCAAACAAAATAAAATATATAATACGAATGACGATATACATATCAAGATACTAATAACTAGTTAGTAAAACTTTTGGAACGTAAACAATAAAAAATCGAAAAGCACTACACAAAAATAATGTTAAATATTAATTTTATCTCAAATAAACACTGATATTAAACTACCTTTAAAAATAAGGTTTGTCCTGATGTAGATGTTTTCCGTCTCTATTTATTTTTTCTTTAATTAATTACACAGCAGCACTCTTAGGATTATCTTATTTTGGATACGTTTCAGAGAAAAATAACATAGATCTTCAGCGACATGTTATGGGTAGTTCATAACATTAACAACCCACTAATTAATTGAACAACATAGCACCTCTCTGCTCTATATTCTAGTACATATTGTATATAGTAAATTATTAAAAAATACATATAACTTGGCATACTTTTAAACCGTGTGTATAATAGCGGACAGCGATGAATAGCAGAATGAGCAACAGAGCAAGGTGGGGTACCTCGTATTGTTTCGCTTTGGGATTTGGATCTGATATAATCTGAGATGAGAGGGTCTTCACACTGGTCAGAGTTGCTAATGAACAAGAAATGCTGACGAAGTGTTTTATATATGGGGATTATCTTTTATTATTATGCTTTTTGTGGTTTTCTATGTTTAAGGTACAAAGTATTTGGATGAAATATATTTTCATTTCTACTATACATTAAAACTATTTATCTTATTGAGGCAAGTAGGGTTAAAGTTTCCAAAATTTATTCTTATAAAATCTTATCTCCGTTTTATACTAAAGGAACAAAACTGAAATCCATTAACTGTTTGCAGTTTCTTGGTTCATTTCTTATGTAAAATAAAAATAAAAGCAATATTATGCCGGGGCTTGAACAAAGATGTAGGTACGTCTAGCTCTTCCGTCCAGCAAGCTACTTAGTTCTGAAGTATGTTTAACTTTTAATGGCAGATCTCATAAAGAATTCTGCATCAACAAAGAAGTCTGTATTTCTTATAATAGTTGAATATTTTGTACGGAGACTACGTTTATTAGGGGATATTATTTTCGATTATAATTATACTTTAATTTTCAAGATATCGGTTGACTGTATGATAAATAACGAGTATATTAATATTTCGTGTTTATTGCCCATCTATGGAAATTATAAAAAGGTTATTCTAAATTAATAAAAATCCATTTAATAACTGATGACGCTCATGGAAATTGTGTTCGTTACGTACAATGGTTTAGGTAAAGCAAAATAAAAATCGCTTATTTCAAAAGCACGCAACTGAAACATTTTCGTACCCACAACATACATCTCCATCTTAGATTATGGATTGGTCTCCGCGCGCGCGCTACGACTAGATGCCGCCGGCGTACTTGAAAAATGCGGCAACTTATAGTACGCCGAATTCGGCGTACCCAAGCCAGTCGTGTCACAAGCATTGTGTGGAGAGGGTGAACCGATAATTTATAAAGATTTTGAACAAAATCTGAAGTAAAATGCCTATTTGTGTCATAAAACTATTTAAAAATAATACAACAAAAAATAAGAAAGACACTGGGATCACGTACCATCACTAAGTATTCGAAATTTCTCCTTTACTTCGAAAAATTTTTCTACGAAAATACGACGCCATTCAGTGTTGCCGTATTGCATATCCAAAAAAATACACGTGGTTGAGGAAATATTTTAGCAATAATTTGAACTTTTTTTCAATACTAAGTATTACTAACACATGTATAAAAAAGTATAATACAATAATTTATTTCTGTTTAACTGACTCATATAATATGTTTTTTTTTATTTCCGCTTTTTTACTTTTAAACAACCTTTGTGACTATAGTATAGTAGCGTCGCAAGTGGATTTGAGTCACATGTTCATGGATTCGATTCCCGGCCAGGTCAGGATGAAAAAAATATTATTCAAACTTCTTTCCAAGATGCCAGATTTCCCATTTATGAGGTAAAATTTATGTAGCTGGCAGCCCAATTCTTCACACACACTAGCGCCTTTACAAATTGCCTAACACACACTACAGAAATGAGTTGCCGCACTCACAGAGCTATTGTTTTTAGGTGGGGCGGTATCTAGTCGTAGCGCGCGCGCGGAGACCAATCCTTAATCTAAGATCTCCGTATTATTATATTGAAATACTACAGAAAAAACAAAATCGAGAACAAATTGTCTAGCGTTACACGTAATAAACAACGTAGAATCGTTTTAAAAGAAAAATGCCGTGATCGTGTATTGTTGTGGTCCGTGTTATCTTTATTCCGCCACGGTCAATCCAACCCGAGTATCGTCTATTTATCAAACCCGGCTCGTTTGTTAGGATATTCGTAAATATTTCAAGCGTTATTGCCGCCATCAACATAATGTTATGGGGCGAAATTTTACAAAACGGAAACAAAAGATATAACGCTGAGACGCGGCCGCGAGCGATGTCTAGTAATGTGCGGATTATAATATTTAATTCTGATAGTGTTTATAAGGTAAAATATTTTAAATTTTTATTATTGAAAGGTTCGATAGTTTGTTAAATATAAGTTTACCTTATTATATTTTGTTTATTTTGTAATTTAATGATAATAACAAAAGAAACAAATTGGACGGTTATAGTTCACATGGTGCCAACAATCTTTTTAAAATTAAATAAACTTTGGCAACCGCTGCCGCGAAGTTAGTAATTTCAAGCTACACCTCCTTATTTCTCAGCATTATCACAGATTACTTAATAGTTACAAGCTTTAAAACATACATTACACACATTATTGTGGTTATCCTTTTAATGAATGAAACCAGGAAAGAACGATAATTTTCCCAAAGATAAAAGTTCGCGCTCACCGTATTTAGAACGTGCTAAAAGAAATCTTTTAAAACGAAAGGATACAGCAAAGCATTCAGAAAATGTATGTGAATGCAGAATAAATTGCGCTATGTGCAAATGGAGCGTACTGCGTTATTGCAAGGCGCCTCGTGACAAATGACTCCGAAATGTTCGGATACACCTGAGCTACAACTGGGTATTTAAATCGATGCGTGTCGTTTGTTGAATTCGAAAATTCTGGAAGTTTCGAGCACTTTCGCTGTTTATAGGGAATGCGTTGATTATAATTTTGTCTGATTACAAAAGGTTGTTTATGAAATTTAATGCATACCCTTGAGTTGCAAGACTGGGTGTTTAAATCGATGGAAATTTGCGTGTTCGTTTGTTGAAATCGAAAACTGATTAGGTTTTTCAAGCTAAAGTTCTAGAGAATTTTGAACACTTTCGCTGTTAAGAGCCTATAATTTTACGTCTATTATAATACAAATGGTTCTTTGCCAAATTTAATAAACAGTTTGTAAGCAAAAGCTTTTGCAATTTCAGTTAATTCAAGACACAAAATATTCCTTACATAATGTTTTCTTCTGAGCTCCATCGCTCTGCATTTAAAAATGTAATAACGTTACGAAGAATGTAAAACAATATAACCATTAGTGTCCGAACAGGCAGTTATTTATAAACTGAGCCTGCATAGAGCGTTCCACATAAAATCTAATAAAGTAAAATATAAACAGCATTTAAAAATGAGCGCAATAAACTCAAATAGCGTTTAGCTTAATGAGAATAACATAAACTGTGGGCATCGTAATTCGCAACCGCACAACCCCGGCCCGGAATGTGCTCGGGTGTATTTAGTCCCTAAATTAGACGTTATTGACTGAGTTATTTAATGCTAAAGCTCCACGTGCATTTTTGCTTATTATTGTTATTGAGGCTTACGCAGGCCTCGCTTAATCCAATGAACTTCTATTACGGTGCGTTCGGCAAAGTTTATTTGCTCTCGTGGCTTTACCGGCCTCTCCATACCCTTAATAGCACGCTCTGATAGACAACGTTGTTTCAAACATTTGGGGCATATAACGTAATTATTAAAAATTGCTTCGGATATTACATCAGCTAAATTGTTTTTTGTTCGGTGCGCTCCCTAATGAAATGAATTTTAAATATTGGCATACTTACCATGTTTACCTGAATTATGAATACTTGTAAATTATTGGTATTAAGATTTTAGAATATGATTAGGGACGTTGTATCAACAATTATATTATCTCTTTGTACTGTTGTATTATATGCCATACTAAATTCCTATTTATAAAAATAACCATCATAAAATCGACATCAACTTTTACAATATTCAAGAAATTAATTAAAAATTAAGTATCCTTTAAACAGATAAATCTCTCGAAGGAAAAAGATTGGAAAACGAAGCTCTTAAAAATTAAAATCCTAATTAAAAGTGTCTAACGGACAGGGAAACGAAACATTTTTCTTGCTTAGTAGGTACCTACAGCGCGCTAAAGAGCGAAATAAAATTGAACTTCGCTCGGGCAAGGGGATGTAGACTAAGCGTCGTGTTTATGACTTCTATAGGGAAATAGCTTCCAACGACGTTGAGGCTAAATGGAAAAACTTTTATTTACACACATGCACGATATTAGGTGGATTTTCATATTTTCGCGCGGACCCGATGAGTTTTTTATGTTTATGCGCTCGTAAAGCTACTGGTCGTTATAGTTTAAGCGACAATGTTGCCCTATGTGTTTATGCGGCAGATAAAATTTTGAATATGACGAGTCGTAATAGATTATTTGTTGTTTCTATGGAAGCATAAGAAACAGGGTATAAGAGGGGTATTATGCTTATTATGCTATAAACGGAAGTGGTCGTATAAATCACATGTGTACGAAGTATGTATCTAAATGTTTGTTTGGATAGTAAAACTGTCAAAATTCGTTTCATGTCAACATGTGGGTCAAGGGCTTACTTTTTTACCATACTGCCCGCTTTTAATTAAAAAAAAATAGTATATGGACAAGAACTAATACGACCTCGTACCAGATGATATAAAGTTCGTAGCATGTCCGGTAAATTTTATTTATTTATTTCTAAAGTTTTTAGTAATGTTCCTAACAGTTGTGGTATAGTTAAAATAAGTATATCATTTTCTCTTTATGTACTAAATATATTAAAACGATTAAACTCAAATATTATATTTTCCGAATTATATATAAAAAGTTAAGTATAAAATTACATCGCAGCTATATTAAAATGTACTATTAATTATACAGCAATCGTATACAAAACAATATTGACCCTTGGAAAATAATCAAGCCGGTATTGTACAATCCACGAACACAGTGACAAGTCCTCCCCACGAGATTACAGTATCTATTGACACGCCGGCAACCGCTATCTAGATGGCATTTCAACACAAACACGATTTTAATCAATACATCAAACAAAACTTGCCCACTACAGCAATAATAATTAAAACCGAATGATTATATGGAATATTTGCAGAGGACCAAAGGGGTCGCTTCGATTCGCCCGAGGCGCCTTCTCTATTGCATAAGTAAGACATAGTTTAATCCTGAGCCCTTCTGTAGTCCTAGTCCATAAGATGATGATTGCGTCCCATTTTAGTTTACAAAAGGTAATCCTTTAACTATTAGGGAATTTGAACCGTTTGATAGGAAGGTAGTTAGTGTTTACGATGTAAATTTTGGCTGTAATATCATAAACCTCTTGATTGGGTATGTTCAAAGTTTCCAAGGGAGCTTTATATTTTGATGTACTGATGGTCAAGTTGCCCTGTTTGTTTACATTAAGGATTGTGTACATAATACGACTAGACAACTATGAGGCACGTTATAGTTAATCTGTATTAAATCAAGATATACTTTTTTAGTTTCAGATTTCGAAACAGTTCGATAAAACACAAGGAAAGGCAGTGCCGTAGCACTGAATCTAGAGATCAAACACTATCTTAACACAAAATTTAAAATTAATATGAAAGGTTGAATAAAAACGAATACAAAGACGCTATAATTAACATAATTAAAAAGCAAGTCTATTCTGTAACAAAAACAATGCGAAAATATGTAAGTAAAATATTACAATCCCGGCAGTCTGCGTAAATCTTCATTCATCTAAACTATAACAAAAAAGTGCTCTTCAATGTATCCATTACAGCGGTTTCCTTCATTTGAATCCTCGTCAGAAAGCGTTTTATTATTAAAACGCGTATTGTTTATCCGAGTATCTGTTTTCGTAAGCCACTGCGTGTTTTCGAAGTCACAATACGAAGGCCTCTTGAAGTATAAAAGAGCATTTCATCGCGGTACGTTCACGAAGCGAAAGGGTAGCTCACAAAAGCCTTTTTAAAATACTTTCGGCAGGCATATGGCGTATAATAAACCCTCCTGCAGTTCTTAATAAAACACGCTCTATACCAAGTGTGGTTGCTAAGTAATTATTTCTATGCGTATTCGTATTGCGTCCCGTGCGTTGAACAGCTAATTCGTTTTCTTGATTGTTTGTGATGATTAATTAAAATTTTGTATGTTTTAATTATTTTTGATTACACGAATTTTATTGCCTACATCAAATTAAGTATTTTCTGATGTAAGTATCACGAAAATATGTAAAGAGGAAATAAACCTTCTAATTATTTTAATAGCATTAAGATCTGAAAATATGTTATTTTTTCAAAAATGATGAAATATCTCAGCAAAAATAAAACTTATTCATATTATTTGTAACAATGAATAGTGAAATACTCAAAACGAGCAAAAAAAAATACAGCGTTCCCCAAAAACGTTGAATAAACATATTTTCAGGCACATAACTATTCGATAAACAGGAAACGGAATATTTTGTATAAGAGAAGTACGGTAAAACGCAGCAGGCGGCTTAATATCCCCCAGGAATAAACTGCAATTTCAGAAATATCGAGATGAGGCAAACAAAAATATAAGCGAAGCAATAATAATAAACTTTGAAACTCCAGACACCACTTATAATACTTTACTGTAAATAGTATCATAACAATTTCGAGCTTAAGTTAGTTTAGTAAGTGGCTATACCAAGATGTTTCTTAGTCGTTTTCTTCCAAACGACTTATTTCAAAATGAAATCAATGTCATTACAAGCGTTGTAATGGTCATTTCTTTGTTGAAGCAATATTTCACATTTATACGTTACCATTACGTCTAATTATCGTCTATAATAGTATTATTTTAACGCCGTACAATGTAAACCTTAAGAGATTATTTTAAACTTAATACTGGATTATTGAATTAAAACTAAATACATTAAATTCTATATAATCCAGTAGTTTACATATTATACACCTACAAATATTAATGGCACATATACATAATATATCCAACCCTTGAGGAAAATATTTTGAATTCATAAAATCCCCTATCATTCCGTTATTTGTTGCTTGAACTTTTGTGGGACTCGAGCATGCTTTGAATTAGGTCAAGCTCACACCGTTTCTCTTTCGGGAATACGATTATACTCTAAAGCAATATTTTTTAAAATTTACACCAATACGCTGTGTTTGTTACCTATATTACCATTATAATATAAAATATTATTATCCGAGATATTACACACATTGTCAATTTTTTTACAGTGTTCACTTTTTACCGAATGGGGCGTGGGGCGTTTTAGGAAATGTCCATTTTATTTTTACTTTATGAACAAATGAACGCTTTCGCTTTTCCATATTACCTACATTTCATTAATATCAATATAATATACTTACAGTATTTTTAACTTATTATACTTGCATACATAACAATATGACGCTCTCCTATTGTTATTATTATAGAATATACACAGTCGCCAGTCACGCCATCAAAATATCATATTACAGAATCACAAATTCATTCCAGGAAGCCAATTATCCCGCGCTCATTTTCCAAATCATTCCCCGATGTAATGATCACGTGATTTTGACAGTTGCTTCTACCACCCCTTTTTTGTTATGACGTGTGTTTATTAGATTGTTAGTTTTACGTTGTTTAATTTGGCAGGAACTTATTATAAGACTTGTTTTATTTTAAGCATATACTCGAGAAAGTAGAGTCAGTAGGTTACAAATTATTTAAAATTTGTGTCCTGTAAAATTGTCAATGTAACAGAGCTAAATGCTTAGAGATTTTTATATTATTGTAAAACTTTATTTATGTATACCTATTACCTAATAAACTAAACTAAACCTAAAAAATACTGGAAAAAGTTATTTGTGAAGTATTTTTAGTAAGTTTAAAAATTTAAAACAAACATTTTATCCTTCATCATAATAAATCTAAAAGAACTTCACCAGTAAAAATAATAAGTTAAATTAATAGAGACATTATTCCCTCAAATTTCGTCGAAAATGCGACCAAATGTACCAGGCTTCCAGCAATTGATGCAAATGTCAGTAGTTAACATGCATTGCGCGTCGCTCGTCTAATTAGGCCTAACCTATCCGAATATTACCTTATGAATTTGTTAAGTTGGTATTATTGGGGTGTGAATGGATACTAAATGTTGGAATGGTAAATGTAATTCGTGAATGGCTAAAATATTTTAATGTACCTATAGAAGTATGTAGTCATATTATACAAAAAAATACTATGAGATTAAAATTTATATGATGATAATAAAATTTAATCCAAACTGGACAAAGTAACCAAAACTTGTGATGCTAATGAGGTATTAGAATTTTGTGTTCAGAATTTTAGCATAACTACCAAATAATATTTTAGCATTTTTATTCAATCAGTTTCAAAAATCATAATACTAAAATATTTTTCAAACAACTAATTATCAAAACAATCTTAAACGATTGCAAATAAAGTTTTAATTAAAACATAAACTTGGAATCAAACGTTAAAATTTATTCATCGTTCTAACCGCGAACATTGAAATAGAAAATAAATTGAAACATAAAAATTGGCGCAGAATTTATAGAAGTAAAGAGATGTAGTTAAATTAGTTTTACTAGATTCGAATAGACGGAGTAAGTTTTGCTTTCGCATTCAGGACTTGGGTATTCATAGAAATGGGCATGTATTAAACTTTATCGGACGAGAAATAACATTTTTCATATTGCCTTTTGAATAAAATACAACTTGGCGGGTGACGTCTTCCAGTATATGTATGAAATAGTCTGTTGTGATGTCCTTATTTCGATCTTATGATGGCACTTTATCAAATTATGCGAATGAAAAGAGTAGATACCTAATAATAAGAAAAAAATATACATTGAATTTAAGGTGATTCGAGCCTTGAAAATTTAAATCGTTTTAATGAAGATTTACTTATAATGAGGAGATAATATTATTTAAATTTCAATATAATTGCATATGCTTCAAAACCCCTTCCCGATCGCAAATTGCGAATATATTAGTCCGCTAGTAAGAGCACTCGATTTGCCTATACGCTTGAAACTATTCCAAAGTAATTGCTTTACCGACTCCATTGTATGATAAGAGGCAATACCAAATCTACATACTCAAATACATTGTAATAACAACGCACCCGAAAATCGACCATATTTCTTGGCCTTTGTTTTACTATATCTTACTCTACAATATGTTCCGTGATAGCATTTACCAGGGGTCAATTAAAATTGGTAGCTGTGGATCTTGCTTTCTCGTCAGTTGGTATAAGTAATTACATTATGGAGAAATGATGGGAGTTAAGCTCTCACAAATAGGTTAGCTTTTGCGTCAATTGATGTTCTTATTGCCTGTTAGTGTAATCAACGGTTTTGCTTCAAACAAAGGGTAATTGTTCTCAGTATTATAATATGACAGAAAATTCATATTCATATCATAGACGAAGAAGACGTATTCTTTTTTGGTATTAATAAATCTAATTTTTTAAAGTAGGCACTAAATTATTATAAGCTGTCTTTTGGAAAAGCAATTTCATTATCACAGGATTTTCATAAAAAGTAATATAAACAGAAAAAATATATACCATTGTTCTTTATTCAACACTGTAAATCAAGTTGTAGCCATAAGCCAGACATTTAATAATTATATTTTATCGAAATAGTTTTGATTTTACGACTCTACCAAACAATATGAAATTCACATAATAATTATGGAAAATTGATACAGCTATTTTGATTGTGTACGGAAACAGAGGTATTTCAATATTGCCAGCGATTTAAGACCCTTTTCCAATTATTATAATTAACTATAAGAGGAAGTGACCTCTTGGGTTTTGGGAAAAGGGACGCAACTTTGTAATGCGTTGGCCATTTGTGAAGATGGATGGTAACAAGACAACTAAATTAAGCCGTCACATATACTTTGTATAGTTAATTTCATAGAGTAATAGCTTATTACTTAAGATTTGGGAAAGGGTAACTAGATATAGGTAAGTAAGTTGTTTCTTCTTAGTATTAATATAAATTGCCCTCTAACTTCTTCAAAGTTTAAATCTATTTCTCGGATAACAATAATGGATATATATTTTTTCGTTCCTATTACTACAGAATGACAAATGTTCAGCAATAAAAAATCTTAATGAGTATGCATGAGCATGAGTAAAATATTTATTTAAAACGTACTTATATGGTTGAAAATAAATTATCGTCCCACTACATATAATATACTTGCACAACAAAATATAAACAAAAGCATATAATTTCCTTAACACAAACCGAAACACAACAAACAACTAAACGAATTCAATGTTCCAGCAAAACCTCATTGTAAAGTTCTTCAGAAACTCGAGTCATTACGACTCCAGACAAGCAAATATTTGCAAGATGAACTTGCTTCATTATAGTTTTTATATCCACTTTTATTGTGTTCAAGCGATTGAGTACATGAGAATAGGCATGACGACAGTATCCATAAATAATCGTATTAGTGTTTTTAAGGGAAAATGTACAATAAATAAATTCAATATAGTGACTTAGAAATCTTAAAACCATTAAGATTAATGAGATTATCAATAAAATAAAACATTGAAATTCTGCAGTTAGCCATTTTGACTAAAACACGCGTGACGTCACGCATAAGTAAACAACTCGCGTCAGATGTGTTTTGTTGTTATGAATATGTTGAGAATACGCATTTTTATTTATTTTCTATTGTTTCACGTATGCTTTATCGACTCAGAACAGAAATACAATTGCGAATTCACGAATACGTGGTTCGGGGTTCTCCGCACCAACTTTATACAATCATTTCTTATTATTTCTCGCTTGAAATAATTACTAACACATTTTTGAGCATTATTTTTATGTGAATTCATACTGCAATACTGCACACCACTCATAAACTTTGAAATTAATTTATATAACACATATTAAATAAAGACTTTTTTAATTTTCTTCACAATGCGTACAAATAATTACGTATTTACCAAAGTTTGACGTCACGCCTACGCCATGACACCTGCGAGCTGTTTTGACACAGATATTAAATATTTTTTGAAAAATGGCTTTAATCTTCGTTAAATTTAAGTATATTACCGAAATATAGGGTTTTTCTTGTATAGTAAACGTATACACACATTATGGAAGAGGATTTCAAAATCTTTCGTCATGCCTATTCTCGGCGAATAATAAAACGTCGATCAAAGTGGGTAAGTTGATCGATGGAATCTAGGAATTGTTGGTCTAGACCAGTTTGTACTGTTTTGTTTAAAGTTTTGATTTAGTATCAAGTTATTACCTGTTTATCAAAGAGTTAGATATGATGCGGATATAAATTTTTCAGTTAATTATATATTTAAATAATGCATATCTTAGTTAAATTTGTTTTTCTTACTCATCCAGTTAAAAAATTAGGCATATCAAACAAATAACTCCGACTTTTTTATTTAAATTCTCCTGATAAACTTATGGTATTTTTACCTTAAGTTTATCAGTAGACATCCTTGCATATCTAAAGTTATATTAGTATTCTAAAAACATAAACCTCTGCAGTTGTAAATATCATATAAAATTGAAAATCCATTTAAATGAAATACATATCGTTGCTTTTAGCGGAGTGCTTCAATCAAATAAGTAAAAAGGTCTGCAAATACTCATACCAACGTCATTTATATTTACGTAGTAAAAATACGACTTCAATCTCTCAAACGATATGGACAATTTATACATAAATTATTTAGTTCGAAATATAGTACTGTTTAAATGGACTTCCTTACTTTCTCTTTGATTGAGATAATCATGTGTGTGTTAAGATTAATGTCAATTATCTTTGAAGATTTTTAGGCTACTTATAATAAGCGCTTATTGAGAGAACATTTTTACGTTCTCAGTCTGACACAACATAATATTATGGATATGGAAATATATTGATTAATAAATCACAAATTAACTCGGGTTTTATCCAACATCGATTGTGTAACTATTGCTAGAACTTTATTTTTGTAAGCATAAAAAATATCCAATTACATGTAAATTTCTAATGTTTTTAAAGCTGAAATATGAGTCATAATTTTTGGTATCCCAAAGGTTAGACAACCACAACTATCGTGAACATTAAGTAAAATTTAATAAGCAGGTTACATCATAAATTACGGTAATTGCTCCATGAATATTTGAGGGTTTACTGAACAAATGTTGTGTCCCTGAATTTCTATTTCGTTTCGGGTAATAATTTCGATTTAGCGTTATTATGAATTTATATTCCCTTTCTAGGAATCCCTGTTCAATTAATTAAATAACATTTTTATCGTAGTATTATTTGTAATTTATTTTGTTATTGCGCAATTTAAATTGTTTACGTAATCTATCTTGCTTGATATGATTCTTTTTAACCTGTCTATATAGAATATAGACATAAAAAAGATGAGATAAGACTTTTAAAAGTTTATTTGTAGTGGTACAACTACTTAAAAAAATGAAAATTCAACGGGGTCAACGGCTAGTCTACAATGTTATACTGATTTACTTTTAAATATTTGAACTAAACAATAAACAAAGCATAGTAATTACGCGTGCATATTTTTTTATTAAAACAAAAATCAGTATTAAAATCAAACATCATAAATAGCACCGAAAAGGGTTACTGACTTCCATTACTCAAATACTCAAGTTTCGTCCTTTGTCTTCTCTTAGATCCTTAATGAGTAATTATGGGATCATACTCGGTGATTTAAACCGCTCCAACTGTAATCCTCAATCTTAATAAAGTCCACTACGAGGACGTTTATTACGTGGAATGAAAGTAATGACTCATTAGACCATCTTGTGAAGTTTAAGAACCTTATTCTTATATACTTGGGTGTAAGGGCATTTAGAACGATTTTGTAAGCTTAGTTTGGTTGGTTTTTCGTTCAATATTTTTCTATTTTTAAAGGGTAAGATGCTGATTTTTTGGTAGCTATGTCATATTTTTTTTGCTGCGGCTTCTTGCTGTATCTACGTTTATTTATACCTATAGCAAATTGTTTGAAGCTTTTATTACTAAGATTTAATAGGTATTGGGTACCATTTAAACTGAGAATGCATAAATTGGAATTCTGCGATAACAGTAAATCCATATATCAAAGTGTATTAATATGTAATGTTCACTAAAACTACCAAATACTTATCGTAACTACATCAATATCACAGATTGTTAGTCTTTTGTTTTCTTTTGTAATTCCGCGCTGTAAATCCAAGAAAATTCAATTTGCCGGGGCTCGTTCGTCAACTGGTAACAAATAAACAAAGCGACTGGAATTTAGTTTGTGAATTGTAGAGAAAAAGGTCTTATAGTAACATATGCAGCGCAGGTAAAGGGCGGTCCTGTCCTAACGAAGAACGCGCGTTTGTCGAATACAAGATGGAGATTTGAATTTTTAGTTTGTTTTCTGGACGCGTTGTTTGTGAGACATTGTATTGGTAAATAAATATTGCTAAAGAAACTTTAGTAATATTAAATCGTGCAGTAAAAAAGCTCTATCACGTTTAAGTTTTCTTCAAGAAGCTTCAACATATTCAAATTCAAATTCAAATTAGGTACATTTATTTGCAAGAATGTAGTTACAAAATGTATAGGTTTTATTATTACAATGTTATAGCGCTAATACCTGGGTGTGCAAATATTTAAATGGAAATAAGTTAAATTACACTAATTCTTCCTTTTCACAGATTCCGCAATGTAATAAGTTCTTGAATGTCATAACATTGTTCTCCATTAACCATTTCATCAAATCATCATTATTAATAACTACATGGAATAGCGTGTCTAGGCTGTTTAACAATATCTACATTTCTATGAATACCAACATATTTACAAATCCTTATATGCTCTATAATATATCTAATTTCAAGTTATTAAAAGCGGAAAGTACACACTTAACTCAAATTTAATGGATTTCCAAACAGTATCAGGGTGCGCTTGTTACATTACTGATCAGTAATCCACAAAAAACGATTTTATAAAGTCGCAGCCATCATGAGCAGGGTCGCGTTTATGAAATCCAATTTCAGATTGATCGCTTCGTAAATGTTGTCGAACAAATAATTTTTGTGTCAAACCCGACGTCTGTTGGTAACAATGACGACTTGATGGCTGAGTTGATGCTGAGTTGTGAAAGTGAAAATGCTTGAAGTCATTTTGATAGGTAATGTTTTTATGAAAATCTGGAATATTAGCGTTTCTTTTGGCCGTAGAGCTAATAGCTATTCTTTTGTTTTATTTTTTAGATGGGTAAAGTCATCAGTCACTTATATTTATGTGTTAATGCCCTATTAATTTAATGATAAATAACTGCGCAAGTTATTATTAAATTAGAGTATCAATCATTTTTTTTTTTATAGAAAACTTATACCATATTCAGAATTCAGATGCAATCAATTTGAAATACTCTCATTTGATTAAATATGCTATTGAATGCATAAATGATATTCTTTTACCCTACATTTGGTTTAAGCGGTGACACATCGACGACCCTAACGAATTCCCTTTCAAGTCGCTAATACGAAATGAAATACAAAACCGTGCCGCGTTCCCGTTGAAAATTCATTAAAACATGTTCTTATTCAAATGTAATAATTTATTTAAGGAACAAAAATTCCCAAAAGTAATATTCATTGATGCGT
This sequence comes from Colias eurytheme, assembly GCA_907164685.1. Classification (NCBI taxonomy): domain Eukaryota; kingdom Metazoa; phylum Arthropoda; class Insecta; order Lepidoptera; family Pieridae; genus Colias; species Colias eurytheme. The sequence continues at coordinate 54 of CAJQZN010019782.1, read as the reverse complement.
AATTCTGCGTTAAAACGAAGATGTAAAGCGGGCCGGAAAGCGTATTATCGTATA
>CAJQZN010019779.1:0-29715 GCA_907164685.1 Colias eurytheme | reverse complement strand
TCGTATTTCTACTGAACAGACGTAACGCATCTTATTACAGTGAAACAAAACTACCTAACGACAGTTAATTGTGAAGGTACTTCCCCGATGTCAATCACACAGTAAAAACTGCATGTCATCTTAGCTTCAGATTTCGTAAAATACCCGGAACAAGATTAGTAGACGCATTCCATTATGTTGTCAAATAAAGTCTCAATTTTTACATATAATTAAAAATGCATTTTAGGTCCATACTTGTACAAACACTAATTCTTATGGTCTAAATGCTGGTGATATAAGATATGCGTCAATTTTTTAACGTCTCTCCGTGTAATATAAATTCTTATTTTATATTCGTATTCAAATGAAAAACTCAATTAAAGCAACATATTAACTGACTGAAGGACTGAGATAAGAAAGTGAAGGGTCGAAAACGGGAATAAAAGCATTCCTTTAAAAAGAAAATAATTTAAGAAGATTATACAGCTTCAAATTTTATACATGTTTATGTTTAGTTGAAACCACCACTGGATAAATATTCCAATCTCCAAGTTAATGTTATGAATTAAAGTTCTAAAACTATTAATAATTGTTTAATAGCAGACAGTGAAGCGAATTTCCCAAAAATAACCGATGTAATTACTATAAATAAGCTTGATATCGCATAAACAGCTCGGAGCAATAGCTAACTCCAGTTAGAAGTTCCGAAGTTCTCCGTACTCCGTAGCATGCAAAGCGAAGACTGTTTAACCATTAATATTAATCACTCTCTACAACTTAACAGATTTTCATATTAAACTTGCTACTTGTTCTCGCTGGGTACCATGTTTAAAAGGTCAGACAATTTGTGATGGTTTTGAACCGGTTTTGTAATGAAGCCACTCTATTCTCTTGGTGCTCAAACTAGCCGAAACGGACGCTATCCAAATATAGGACAGCGTCAAATAAGTTATAATATACACCCAATCCTGACTTGAACCACTAGTTATCACTGGCCGTACTCGCAAAGTTTTTAGTTCACATTTTATATTACTATTTCTGTGAAAGCAAACGTATACATTTCAGACTTCAGTATTCAATCGGTCATAAATATATGCCCTTTTATCATCGTATGGCGTAGTAACTATTTAGTAATCGTGTTATAGTGTTGTTTATAGAATTCATATTTACATTTTGCCAAGCATCGAAGAATATAGCTCTAACTCTATACTTAGTTATTTTTGTACAGTTGGAAAATAACTAGACTAACTGACAAATCATTTTTAATTTAAAACAATTGAAATAATTTATGTCAATACATTTAGATTCTTCCCATAGCATCTTGTCAAAACGTTTATCTCACACGACATGGTTGAAGAGTACAAAGTCGCTCAATAAAAAAGGTAAATCTAGGCTTCAACAGGCTCTATTTACAAGTGTAAACATTGGTCCATCATGCTCAGGCAAATCGAATAAAGAGTCCAAACAATGTCGCCCTTGAATACTACATCCGCCAACGCATATATCGATTTACACACACACAGTAAGGCTTCAGCACGTGCGTTCCACCTGACGTAACTCCATTGTCCACTCACCCGAATGTGTATTTTATTGCACAAGTGTAAGAAAGAGATTGCTATGAAATAATCGTGTGTTACGGCGCTTCGGAGCGCGATCTATCTGTAATTAAGTGGATGTATTAACGTTGTGTTGACCTTGTCGAGATTCGTTTTCTTTGACCGAGTGTTTTGACTTAATGGCCAGATAATTTCACTATCAATAGCGATATTTATGTACTTCGCTAATAACAACTTTTGGACTTAGCGGAATGATTGATAATTACATTGTTATACTGTTGCTAATGAACAAATAATGAAGTAGGTATTGGCTACTAGCTTGTATCGAGGTATTTCTTAATGTGTACCTACGCAGATAAATAATGTAAGTATATTTTTATTTACAATTTAACCTACAATGATTCCCTCCTTTTTTAAATAGATCTTAAACTATACTAAGATCAGGCACCAAACTTTCACAGATAAAAAAGGACACTGGTCAAATTATGCGCAAATTAGCAGTTAATCAAGGAACATATCAAATAACAAGACTGACATTTGATAATAATACTTGAACCTATGTAAATCCTATCTAGAAATGTTTACGTAACAAAATATTAGTAGATTATCCGTCGGGATTGCATTGAGACGTCAGTAATAACGTAATGATTGTAATCACGGGGTCCATTATCGGTTGTAGCAAGAGGAAATCGCTATCATTTGTGCGGAAAAAATGTGAAATGTTATTCTGTATGTAGCTTAATCTGATAGAACTTCGATAAGAAATTGTACAATTACGCAATTGTAAATAGTTTAAGGTGGTTAAAGTTTATAGCCACCTCTAAATTTTAATGGTTTATAGCCACCTAGATCGAGAAAAATGGCGCGAACTCGTGATCGTGTCAGAAGCTTAGACTTCTTTGTGGCAGAGCTAAATAATTAGTATTAGTAAATTTGGGTGAAGAAAGAAGTGAGGGATAATCTCTTTAATTTAATTAAAAAATGAAAAACGTTTGAAGTTAGCTGCTTATAGCTTCCAATTAACCAAATTTCTAGTCTACAATTCCTACTATACCTATATACACAATGGGCAAACGCATTATTTTACAATCATTAAAATATTAAACAATCTGCTATTAACGATAAATAAATTGTGTCGAAATTTTTAAAGAAGTAAGTTTGCAACAAAAAAGGTCTATCACTTTTCCAAATTAATGTGAGCGTCATAAAAGCAGCCAAGGCAGTAGCATATTAATAAATCAAACAGATTGGTGCGCGTATGCTCAGGGCGTAAATAAAAAATAAAGAGCGAACAAAGTGCGGGATTTGTGGATTTGCATATTGAATCCTGTATCGGGGATTGGATTACGGGTTTCTGTATCTCCTAACGAAGTATTAACGTTCAAAGTCATATCAAAGTCAAATACGTTTCGAATGCCATAACTGGATTTCGTGAATTTCCTACATTTTTAACAAACGCTCCTACATTTTGACTTTTTCAAGTGTAACTTTATTAGGCGCATTGAGAGTAAAATTTCAAGGTTGCGCCATGACAATGCCGTCACGTCATGGAGCAACGCGACGATGTTGGTATCTTTGAATCTTGCCAAAGAAGTTTCACTTCTGACACCTGTAATCGCACGCTGTTTTTTGAAGGTTTATGTTGAATTTGATTGTTTTTATTACTTCGCATCATATAAATGAAGATTAAACTCAATCAGTATTAAAATTTTCACCAATTTAATTATAATTGGTCCACAAATGTAACATGCGTTTCATAGGAATCATTGTACAGGTGGCAAAGCGATAAGGCAATGTAATAGCTTGTAATTGTGAGAACTGACGCTCATGAGAACATTTTTTCAATTGAGACCGATTCTTAGATTTAGTTCTGATATTATTACCTATATTATATTATGATATTTATTTCGTAGTAACACGTGTATTCAGTGGAAATTTATTGAGAGTAAACCAGGGTAGAAAAAATTTAATGTACGTCCAGAAATGCTACTTGAAAGGCGGCAGAAATGTCCTTTAGGAGCTACACGGCGATATAACTAGTCTACTACATTGCCATGACTTTAATTATGTATGCATAAGCCTACGTATAAAAACTAATTATATTGTTATTTATAATAAAAATCATCAATCAACAACAAACATAATAATAAAACGACGATAAATAAATTGTTGCAGAGGCAGGAACATATTATGTAGGTAAGCTACTAAAATTAAACATGTATTGCTATTGATATCCAAAACACATCCTCCCTGTGTTGTAAATAATTCTCATCTACCACTTCTGTTACCTAATAGTATGAAAATTAAACCACGTATAATTTATGCTTCAAAAAATCCTTCCAAAGTTTTACGTGACGTTAAAATTAATAACAAATTATATCCATTCTATGGTGTAAACAATTTGCATTGGTACTCTTGATAAAATCTTATCCTAAAAATATCTGAAGACCGAAAAAAACATTGAGGCATTAAAAATATTAATATAAAAATAATGTTGTTTGTGTCTCCAGAGTTCCTTGTCGCTTCACTATAAATAGATTGGATCAATAAGTACATTTAGTGGGATCTTCCCACACTTGGACCGGTAAAACAAGAATAAACTAGATTTAATTATAAATTCCTGTACATAGAGCCTGTGGCAGGGCACTTTTTATTTAAAATGTGCATGGGAATATTTACATAGACATCGGGATGACAAGTAACTTAGTAAGTAGCGACAACATAGCCGATTTTATTATCCTGAATGGAATTTTCTGTATATAAAGAAGACTTTTGAAGTTAGATGACTAGAAACTCGTAGATTAAACTAGTAAGTTTATATTTCTCAGAAGATGCAGAAATATGTTTGTGGCTTGTATATTATGCTGTTTTTATTTTATTTCATTTTTTATAACTCTTCTTCTTTTTATTTTTGTTCAATATTTATTTATGCTCTGCCCTACTCCTATCCTTTACTTAATTTCTCTCTGTACAACCGGTTGTCTGGAAGAAATCGCTATTTAGCGATAAGGCCGCCGTTTGTTACAATGTATCCTAGATTAAGTCTCAATTTGTAATTTTTAAGAGCAATAAAGTAATAAATAAATAAATAAATAAATAAAACGTACTTACCAGTTGAAATTGTATTATTTCGTCTTATCTTAATGAATCGAGTGAATCTGCGAATAAATTAGATCACGCTGAGCGGGGCGATGAGCACCTGCTCCCGGAAAATAGTTGTCATAAATGGCATATTAAAAGCAAGCTATTAGCTATCCCATACATTAGTTTTAAAGTAATCATTGGATTACTGGCAAAGCAATATGACATCTAGGACTGGTTTTATATATTCCAACATTAAATATTGATCCCGTGGGAGTCTGGATGACGACGATTAACAAATTATTCCTAGAATTAGAAAAACATTATCATGGGAATAATTTGTTCTAGACCACTTCCAAACGGCGTGGGTAGTGTTAAACCTACCGTGAATAATCTGTCAATTTGTACCAGAATAATAAATTTGATAAAAGCGTCTATTTATAAGAGTACCATATCCTAGGCCTTCATCCACTGAGCCTATACACACTTCTGTTCAATAACACAATACATAACCTAATTAACGTCACCTCGTGATCAGATAATAACGATATATTGTGAACGTAAAACCTTATTCAGAAGAGAAAGGTAGATTTGATTTCACTTTGTTGGGAACGCAAGTGAAAATGAATTTTATCACCCCCGTCACAGGGTTGATATGGGTAAAATATCATCACAACGTTAATACATGTAAGTCTCTCAATGTATATTTAAGTCAGATTTAATGCGTAAAGGTGAACTTCTAAGGTATAAGGAGCTGAAACAGATTATTAGATTTCACAGAAAGACATACGATTTGTGCATTATATATCTGAATTCGGGAGATATGACATTAATAATAAAGAAATATTGTTTCATATTTTGGGCGAAACACGTGTATACGGCACGTTTACGTGTACCTATAAGGGCGCGGGCACACGATGCGTTGCGGCGCCGCACCGCAAAGATTTCACCGTGTCAGTGGGCACACGAGCGGTGCGGCGCCGTAACGTTTTTATGTCGCAGCGGCGTCGTAGCAGCGTTGCACAGCGTGTCCTTCCTTGTGACGCAAAACAACTGAGCGGTGCCGCTCCGACGTCGCACCGCATTCACCCCTCCCCGCCTCGTCTTGGTGGTTACAAGTCCGGTGCGGCGCCGGAGCGCATCGTGTGACATGCCACAGATATTTCTATGTAAGACGACGCAGCGACACCGCTCCGGCGCCGCACCGCCGCCGCAACGCATCGTGTGCCCGCGCTCTAACTCATTAGTTGTAGATGATCTCGTAACGTAACACAAATAGCTTCCTTAATCAAAGCTTACCTGAACAACAGCGTCCAAAGCCATCCTCTCAATATCCACTCGGTAGTAGTTGAGTTGGGGCACATATCTCCTCCGCGGCCGGATGTCATCGTAATACGCCACGACATCATTGATGGACACGACGGGACAATCGTCCACGGTACTGCAGCCACTGCTCACGCCGTCTACACCGCTGTCGGAGTCTCCTTCCCCCCCGAAACCCTCTTTAGAGTCCCGCCTGTCTCCATAACTCTTCTCCGACTCATACGACTCGTGCAGATCATCCGTGACTATCTCCGGTATTTTCGTCATGTCGTATTCGTAGTCGACGTCGTCCACGTGCTCATCGATGTCTGCCATTTTGTTATGTAAACTTATTGTAACAATCCTTCACTACATGGTATGCCACTCCTGTCGCCCTGGAACAAATGTTTGATATAAGTATGGGGTAACAGAAAATATTTAACACTATGTGACCCACACAATTATAACTTGCATTCTGTATTGTAATTAACTTGGCTAATGAGAAAAACAATTCAAATAATATAGTACTATACGTATTCCAGACTAAAACTATAGGTGGAAATAGCCAAAGAAATTGAGGTTATTATAAATTTAGCTGTACACAAGGAAGCATTCGACAAGCTTAATAAATCTTGGGTTTATGAGCTCTAAAATGCGCTTCCATTATAACAGAAGTGACTACTCAGAAATACTGTTCTTGAAGTAATAAGATTTTGAATAGACATGAATAAATCGTCTTAACTAAAACGGAAATATCTCAGAATATGATACGGGATCATGAAATTTGATCTAAAATTATTTGTTCAGGTAATCAAATCGAGAAGGATGTTGTGACAGGCCAAGTATTTTATCTGAAACGTAATACAGAAAAAAGAAGAGACCTTGTACTTATTTAAAAAATTCTAGAGCATCCCTCGAATATAAGGATGGAAAATTAACATTTATTGGAAGAACACGTTAAAATTATATGAAATCATAAAAGCTGCTATGATAATCGCTTCAAATCAAACAAGACGACGAATCATATGACAACTTCCGAAAGGGTAAAAACAAATATGGCAGCCGTCAACTGAAGCTGAAATGAAGTGAAATTAATGGTTAGGGAGCCAGGTGCAAATTTGGTTAACTATTTCCTCTCAAGAGATAATTCGTCAGACGCATGAGAGTATAGTATTATAAAGCCTCGTGAACGTCAGCTGGCGCTAGGTTGGGGGGATGAGCGGTTGTAGCCTCCCACGCACATAGGAAAAAAATACATTTATTCATTCATTTCCTCTCAGCTAAAAATTTGTCAAATTGTAGCTAACCCAATATCTCAACGAAAAAAAATAGTCAACTGGTTACAACATGGTGTATTAAACGTCAGCTGGTGTCTCGAACATGAAAGTTAAATTTAAAGAAAAGTTTATTTTCCGTTATTTCCTCTCAAACAAAAATTTACCTGATGATAGCTTATATGTAACTGTGGATAAATATATATGTCAGCTGGCTGTATCTTGGTGGAAAACCCGTCAGCTGATACGGGAGGCTACAACCGCTCTTCCCCCCAACCGAGCTCCAGCTGACGTTCACGAGGCTTCATAATACTATACTTTGATGCATTTTACTAATTACCGCTCGAGAGGAACTTGGTCATAAAATCTGCTGCTGGCTCCCGGACCATAACGCTGCTGGTAAACATTGGGTAGAAAGAAAGGTTAGGAAAAAGACCCCTAATAAAATGACTAAAATATATATCGAATAAGTACATGGTTGCTCCATCATAATAATATTATAAATCCGAAGTTTGTGAGTATGTATGAATATTTGTTACTCTTTCACGCAAATTCTACTGATCCGATTACAATGAAATTTGACATAGTGGGTACCTTGGACATAGGATAGGTTTTATAACGGAAATCCCACGGGAACGTAAACTATGCGGGTTTTTCTTTGACTACGCGGGCGAAGCCGCTGCGCTGGCGGAAAGCTAGTACAAAATATATGCGGGAACCCATTCACCTATTAACACGCTTCTTCAAAATTTATACTGTTACTTTCGCTTTCATCTCAGCACATTCACCTCAGGTTACACCACGTGCATTGCATTTCATACATAATATGTTAATAATTCCTTATCTCATGTTACAAAATCAGAAATTACAGTGTAAATATGCTAACGTTTTAAACGACTTTGTGATTCTTTTTCGTAAAAGAATCACAAAGAAAAAATTTTTCATAAAAGATTAAGAAAAGAGCAAGTTGCTTACCTACTATATTTATAGTTTTATAGCATTCATATGATTCAAATGCTTTATAAATAGGCAATTTTGAAAGAGTAGATAACATTCATCCGCGTCTTTCGCCTACGAGAGAGTTGAACTGGTTGAACGCTACGCAGGTTCGAACTTCGAAGCCCGCCAAGTGATGGAGGAGTATTCTTTAAAAATTTCCTATGTTCTTTCTATTGAAAATCCGAAGCGAAAGCGTCATTATAAAAATCTATTGAGCCACAATTCAATGTCATACTTCCATAGCCATCAAAGATTCTCGTTTAACTATATTGATATGTAACATATTCTAATATATTCATTGATGTCTATATAAATTCTAGGGTGTACGGAAGCATTTCCCCATTACAATATGTATATAAATTTTTCATAAATACATAAAGATAACTTTTCGTTTTCACGCATTACTTGCCTTAAACATATTCAAATCTATACATACATTATGTACAACACGTCGTGTTTAATATTCTTGATGGATTTTTCGACGTGAAATTTCGGCGTAGGTAACGCTAAAATAATGACGTTTCCAATCCCTTTTATTATAAATAAAATTGAGAACGTAGGTACTTATATTAAGAAGCACAGAAAAAAGTAAAAAACATATTATTCACAATACTTTCATTATTATTTAAACAGAAAAATTAATTTACCAAATGCGACAGTACGAAAAAAACAAAGCACATATAACTAATTCCAATACATTCGAATTTCGAAATATTAAAAAAAACATACGAATATATTACCATCGTTCTAAAATCCAAACTAATTAAAAAAAATACTGTTCTAATTTCAAAAACCCATAATGCACACCATTCACCATTCGCTTTTACTACCAGAAATTACGAAATTTACATTCACGAAATTTAGCTTCCAGAACGTCCAATATAGCTATCTCTTTATTGATCATGAAAAACATGTTCCGTCCCGCTTGCACCCGTTGCAACAGGTGCCCTATTATCCTATTTCCCATGTCAAGGGCAACGCAACAAGTGATGTTCCTGACCTGCACTGTTCAATTTTAGTACAAAAGATCAATGTATCATGTCTAAATCCGTGAACATTTTTTTTTAATTTTGTGTTTTTAAGAATAACGCAGTTGTAAGTAATTAAAGTTTAAACTTTAATAAAAATTCTTATAAAAGATTTTTGCTGTCGTTAATGTTAAAATCTTTGGTTTTACAATGCTCTTTTGAAAGTATATTTATAATAAATGTATTTTGAAATAATTAAAGTACATAATTTAAGAAGCCAAATTATTGTCTAATTTAGCTTATATTAGGTACCTATTAATATAATTAAATAGTTAAAAATCAAATGTCTGTTGTAATAAATAACGCGGTTTCAAGTAACGTCTTCAATACTAAATTATAATTGGCATAATAAGTTGTTCTTGTAATTCTGTTAGATTACATAAGTATAGAATTTGCTTCATTTATAATTAAGAAATCAAATGCACGCAAGTACGCAAATATACCTACGTTGTTTATCTGTCCTTAATTTTAATTAACACGGATTAAACTGTTGTTAAACAAAGAACAAAAGTATTTAAAATATTATTTATTGAACAGAATAAAGAAAGCGTATCTATACATACTGTTGTTTTCAAAATTATATAGAATGAGAAAGCCGAATGATAAAGAATGTCGATTAGTTATTACAAACTAAACCTGAAACATACACCTATAACTCAAATCTATACTATTTATAAGTTTGTGTGTTTCTTTGAACACGTTAATCTCAGGAACTGCTGGTCCGATTTGAAAAATTCTTTCGGTGTTAGATAGCCCATTTATCGAGGAAAGCTATAGACTATATATCATTACGCTAAGCGCACTGCGCAGCTAGTAATTTAATAAACGTGAAATATCTCTCTTGCCTCAGAAGGGAACAATGGTCTAGTAATAAGGTGACAGGTATTGGCAGTAAGTAACTTTGTATAAAATGTTTACTCCTCGCAAAATCGTCATTAAAATACTAATAACACTTAAAGGCATAATTCCTTGCACGCCTTTCTAAATCTTCATCTCAATTACCATTTCAAATAGCAATTTCCATATTTGTCACGTCTTAAGAAGCGGTAATTTTAGCCATTAGTATTCAAATAATTTACTTCTATACTCGAATCCAATTTAACGATGACACAGGCTAATCTATCAGAAATACGATACGCGCATACCACCTCATTACAACAATCAAACGACCATTAGGAATATAAACCTTATGAATGGGCAATAGAGGGGTATATTGAAAGAGATTGCAATCAATCGAATACATTATTTGGCGTTGGGCCATACGCATTGCAATTTTGTGACGTGGAATGCTTCTAATGTGAAATTGTGTTACGATTAGTGAGGCTTGAACGAAAATTTATTTCTTACTTCATGCAGATTGCTGGGTTTCTCATATAAATCCTCTTTGTTCTAAATATCTAACTACTTCAATGATAGATTGAAATGTTCATTGTACCCATAGATAATTGGTTGTGAGAATAAACAATGCTAGATATAAAAGTAGGTTACCTTTTAAGATTTTATTCTACCATTAGCTGACCCACGCAATTTCGTCTTAAACAGAATACATTTTCCGCTTTTGCAACATTTTTCACAACTGTTCCGCTCTTATTAGTATAAGGTATTGGTGTGATTTTATATTGCATCTCTGATAAGTGAGAATCTTTCAATTAAAACATTAGTGTACCAACCTAAAATCGGAGCGTTCAACGCGCGAGCAAATAAATCTTCAATTTTATAAAATTAGTATCATAGCTTTATTAACAGGCTTCAGCTAAACAAACTAAAAGATCTATTTTTCTTTAACTTTAGATACCTTTTATAGTACAATTTTCAGGTATACATTTTAAGTACTTCCACGCTTAAGACAGCGTGTGTTTAAATCTTATGTGTGTGATATCAGATTTGCATTTGACAACATACCTACTTACTAAGTGCGCACTTATTTAATCTAGATATAAAACTAGGGCTTCCATTACACCACTAATACGATTCGATAATAAAGTATCAATTAAGACTCGTACAAGCCCATTACGTTCTCATTAACTTCATAAATATTTTACGGCGTAGTTTTATGGGTACTAAGGGGTAGTTAAGCGCACGACATTTTCCAAAATAATCCGCACTCACTATTATCAATATTTATATTTACTGTAATAGGGCTCTAAACAAGAAATATGTCGTCTAAAAAGTTATAAATAAGGTTGTAATTTTGGTAATAAGAAAACATTCCTTAATTGAGTTGGTACATTTCATTTACAAAAAGCCGTTTGCAGGACTAGAAAGAGTATTTAATATCTTTAATTAGCGTTAAATATTTCATAAAATTTATTCTCGGCCAAAAGATTATTTGTCAAGACAAAACGTAGGTACTAGAGTGATATTTAAACAGTGCATTGTCTAATTAATTATCCAAGATAATTATTATTTAAATCACTTTACAACGCGCCACATACGATGACGTAATGTCTGTCTGTTCCAAAAAATATCTCTCCCCGACCTAGACTATAATTATGACTAAAACATAGACTATAATTATAATGATTTATGGAATTTGTAGTAATTTTGGGTGGAACAAGATATTGTATCAGCCTTTTTTAAATAAATGGTAATAGTGCGAATACAACGCTATTCATTGATATTGACCACCTTTGGCCCACAAAAACTTGGAAATAAAAAACTGAAAGCAAACCGACTACAGAAAAGTGAAACGTAGTAGATTTCATTATTTATGGTTGTATAAATACTATATGCATGTTCATACATGTTTGTTAAAATTTAAATTTTATATTTTACCTTACACAATCAAATTGAGAATCTCCGTCGTTGTTGATTAAAAAAAATAGAGCCGATTTTTAACCAACGTTCTTTAGTATTTTTTTATTTTTCGTGAACAATAAACGAAAAAACATGTAACTTATAATGTACATTCTTACTTAAAGAAAACATACAAATACTTATGATTTTTCAAATTGGCTATCGTTTTAGGTCGTCCAGTTGTAGCCTGGGGCTACGCAATATTAAATTCGAAATGGCGCTCCCTAGAGAGGACAATTTCATACATATTAGAGCGAATTTCTGTACATACTGTACTGTATATATTTTTATTACCTGTAAGTATCAGATTTTACCACTTTAAAAACTAAAAAGGTATTTCCTACATGGGGTATGATTGCCTATGATATAACCATGAAATTGAGTTAATTAAAATATGCCACGTTATGTCGCATCGGTAAGTTACGATAAAGTGTGAAATTTAATATTTGCAATTATTAAGAGATGACAGTTATGTGTCAAATATGCATAGTTTAACCAAAAAATTCAAAGAAAAATTTTTAAGTTTTTTTTTTCATAAGATCCTTCTCCTGAGAGGCTGAGAACGACAAACACAACAAAAGAAGAATTATCGAAATCGGTTCAGTCGTTCGCACGTTATGCACGCCGTAAGCAAGGGAAATAAGGATTCATTTTTATGTAGGTAATATAGAGATTAGGATTTTATCGCTCTAAAAAACCACAGCCATTTTCATTAATATCATATAATATTATTTCAAACCTATAGAAGATACAAGTTACAATGTAATTTGTAATTGTACATTTGTACCTACTACATTAGGTACCGTCTTTTAATCCCTTGTCCTCATTCCGCTTAATATAAGGCTTTACAATGTCTACCATGATCTGTCTTCAGTTATAACAATGTATAAATAATACCACCACCACTTGTAACACGGCCTCTCAATATTGTATGGAATTAAATGCTGTTATAATGCAGTAAATCAATAAAAATCCAAAAAAACTGGATAATTACTTACATCAGATGTATTTTTTACGAATCTTTAGCTTTGTAATTTAAAGGTATATCTAGTAATAAAAATAAGGAATGTAAAATAGATATTTGAAATGAACCAATTTAAGTTACATCTAAAGCGTAATCTACGATAAATTTTACAAATCAACCTACTTAGAATGTTCACTCAGAATACGGTAAACAAAGTTGAATTTTTCCTTGAACTATCACTTCTAGGAAAGTCCTTTTATCTATAATAGTATAAAACTGTAAAAGAGGATCAGATGTAGATGCTTTGTATAATACCAATGTACGTTTCAAAATCCCCATATTTGCTTTTATTTCCTAGTAAACTTTATATTCAATTAGGTACTGTTAGAAATTGCATTTACCTACCACCGATTCAGAAATCTTATTTTACTCCCTATCGCAAGACATCTCTCTCTACTCCATATTGTCATCTTCATCAGACATACACATACCGATTATCATTTTTTTCTGCCGGTTAAACCCTAACAAAGCCAATAGTCTAAACTAAACAAATTCACCAGAAACAACATTTAATATACACACTTATATCATCAAAAATAAATATTGCAAATGTCTCCAACCGTTCAGCCCTACAGTTATTTTTGGCAATCGGAGAAATGATATTGCATAATACATTACCTTGAACTTGCCCAAGAAACTTGTTGCACTGGCAACTCGCCAGATATTGTTCAACACTTACAAAAAGTTTGTTTATGAAGTTGATAGTATCTGTATTGAAGAGTATAGGTCTACCAGAATCTGATGGCATATTTATATTTAAGAAATAAAAGATTTTTATGTGGCAACTTATTTGACAACTATCAAATTGGATGTCAAATTATTTGTCTTTTTTGCAGTTGATGAATAATTTTTAAGATTTTGTCTAAAAAACCTTCGAAAATGTCGAAAAAGCCGCTGCGATCACAAGCAAGAGGTGTTGTTTATAATGCGTATAGAAAAACATTCGATGAAGAAGGGTCAAACACATCACAATTTTCAATTTTGAAGATTTTATTGGTAAATTGGACTTACCCGTTTTGATACTATATATTAAAAAATATTATATATGTAGGTAACTATAATATTGTTTGTTGATTAGAATATAATTTTATGAAAACTTATTACAGGAGTTTCCAATACGGCTATTCGTCAAGTCCAAGCTGTCCAAGTCAATTTTATAATGTGTGTCTGTTAATACTTACGAAAATAAACATAATTTTATTTTATTTTTATTTTATTTTATAAAAAATTATAAGCAGTTTTGATCTACATTATCATTATATCGATATTTTCACATGGCATACTGGTAATGAATATACAAATATAGGTATGTGTAAATAATAATATGTATTACCCGTATAAAAGTAATTTGTATAATTGTATATTATACATGTAAGTATGTACCTACGTAATATTAAGTGGATATCTCATTATTAAGTACAGTATTGTCCACTTATGTAATGTGAGTAATGATATTGAGGACAAAATAAAAAATAAGCAGTATCAAGATAGTTCAGTCCATTCTCCCTAGGGTTGCACACTCAAAATTTTGATTTCCCTAATTGCCATCAGATTCTGGTTTACCTATAATAAACGTTTGGGTAAAAGTTTAGTTTGCGCTGGTGATGTTTCGATGGATATAAGTTTAATTTTATGAAGAATGACTAGTGAACTAACTGAAACTAGAAAAACCGCGTGATATTGGTATATTCGCGATGAACAAGTGATAAATGTTTTAATGATATTTTTTTTAGACCTTGAAGACCATTTTCAATAGGTCTGTCAGGTTCTGATTAATTGACCTGAAATATACCAATCAATAAAATAATCGTTTCTTGAACTTTCTTATAGATTATTCACTTTTGATTGTACCTCAAACTGCATTTTTAGCATGTATTTTCAGTTTCTGAGCATAGTCAATTAATAAAAAGTCAACTTATATACGATCAATACCCGTTTGCATAAACTCGTCCCAAATCATGTCTAGACAAAGATAATCCGATAGAACGTGGATAGAACGAATGTTCCACGGCGTTTGATCACATATTAACTCTATTAATATTATATTACTAGCGGTCTGCCCCGGCTTCGCTCGTGGTACATATTTATGTTTTCTCTCCATAAGAACCATCCTCGTAATTCAAGGAATATAATAAAAAAATAATTAATAAAGTGATTTACACGTGTGACGTCAAAGTTTCTATGGACCCATAAAATAAGAAAATACATACGAATATTTTATGCATCAGAAAGGAAAAACTATGAATTCTAATGTAGCACGCGTAACTTGATATTTCTCTTCTTATCGTTTTAACGAGAAAGGAATACGTCGAAGCAACAAGGAAAAAACGGAAATAATATTGTCACTATAATGTGCATTATAAATACTACAAAACATTACCCGTAGGATACTTTTAATTTGGCCAGGTTCAAATAATCGCGATAGTTCATACGAATATCTTACAAATGTAGCATACAATTGGCTTCTGGCACAGACTGCAAAATATTATTTCTAAAATAATTTAAATAAAACGGTCTGTTGACAATTAACTTAATAACAAATATTGTAATAAATTTCTAATAATATGGTTTAACGTGTAACACAGTAAATGTTTCTCGTAGCACAAGCCTTGCACCTTACCTTGCACGTGTCCACTGTCCATTCGTCACACGTCACGGTACGATTCGTAATTTTAATCAAGCCGTTTTAAAAACACGTTAATCGTTGAAGGACGCAAGTTCAAATCGATCGAACGATAACATTGTGTCAAATGCACGCATATACCCCGCATGTTGTTTTTGTATAAATAGTTTCTGACTATTCATTTCTAGTATAGGAAAAATATGTATACCTACGCCTATATACTATAATCTATACAGGGTGTAATCGTTAAGTGTGCACAGGCGATTATTCCGTAACTAACAGATATCAAAAAACTTTAAACTGATATTGAAAGTACTTAACCCAATGAGTAAAATGGCCATAATAAATTTTTAAAAATAAAACGAGAAATATTTAAAAAAATCACTTGAAACCCTCCCATACATTTAGTATGAGATATGACTATCCCATGTACATGAGTTGATCCAAAAGTAATTATAATCAATATAAAACCAGGTCATTACAGTTACAATATTTCGCTAGATAGTCTTCTAACTAGATAATATACTTCGATATTTTTTTTCCAAAACTTAGAAAAAAAACTTTGACTTCATCCGTAAAAACCCCTCAACGCGGCCATCTCTTCGCTATCGTCTTAAAATTTTTTGCTAAGACGGTGTTTTTTGTGCCCAGGAAAGAGATAGAAATAACTAGGAGCTAGATCTAACAAACAGGGTGGGTGTTTAAGCATTTGGAATGCCGATTTTTGAATGGCAGCCATTGCAACTGACGCTTTGTGATCTGGTGCGTGGTCTTGGTGAAACAACATTCAAGCCCGCAGTTTGCCATGTCTCTTTTCCTTACTAACCTACCGCATTCTTTAAATATGGTCTGTGTAGTAAGAGCCCAACATAGTGGCTACCTTCTTAAAATATTCCACCAAAATTATTCCTTCGGCGCCCCAAAAAACTGCCGCTTTAATCTATCCCACTAATTTTCACTTTGAATTTCTTCATCGTCACTTTGGAAGCTCGCATCCAGGCCATTAATTGTTTCTTGGTTTCAGCATAAACATGGTGAACCCGGGTAACGTCCATGGTCACAAATCGTGCCAAAAAATTATCCTGATCTCATTAAGAATTTAGAAATTCACCCTCTAAATGTAGAATTGTTGTTTCTTCTTTTTGTCGGCAAGAATTCTGGCACGCACGGTTCACATTCAAATTAATGTAAATACTTGGAAACGTGGCCTATTGATATGATTTTTTTGTGATAACTTAGTGAGTACAACAATAAACAGTTATTTTATATTTTTATGTACACAGGACATACCCAATTATCATTACTTTTGGATCAACCTAGTACATTTAATATGAAAAATTTTAGCTTTTTCTTTCTTTTTTTGGTTTTCTGCTTAAATTACTTCGCAAATTTGAAGGGAAGTTCATTTCGAAACTGCAAATAGAGCTCCTCATTGTATTGCACAATGAGGACGTCACTTCGATAATCTGCTATGAATACAAAATGTATGGGAAATAAAATGTATGGGAGCATTTAATGTAACATTTATGGATATTACTCGTTTTATTTTCAAAATTAATTATAGCCATTTTACTCATTAGGTTAAGTACTTTCGATATCAGTTTAAAGTTTTTTGATATCTGCAATAGTTACAGAATAATCGCCTGTGCACACTTATCGATTACACCCTGTATATAGGCGTATACATATTTTTCCTATCTTTAAGTTTTTCTATTAGTCATTGAATATTCAGACATAGATATTTATTATTTATAAATTATATGCTTTATGGAAACGTAGCTTATCGTTAAAAATATCATGTCATACATATTTTTAAACCGTTAACCTGGAGCCATTCTCTAATGATGTGCGAATAATATTAAATTTCATTTAAACGAGAGAAACTACTGTCAGCTCATTTTTAGCGTCATTTTCCGAATATATTCGCAATAACCGATGTATTGGGAAGAAGGGATTCGGGTTCGGTATGAGATTATAAGAAAGGGAAGATAGATCTTGACAATAAACAAATACACTGAAACATCAAACGTGAACTTACAACGCAAATAAATTGGAAATAACAAATGCTACAGGGCTCACCTAAAGCGTTTAAGCCTTGGTGACCTCCACATTAGTGTTTATATGAGTATAAACGAATATTCGAATATGAATGTATTAAACACATGTTATAAAATAATGGCGTCCATCGTCCACTATATCCTACTTATTAAATGTTACACAAAATATCAACTAGTGATATTTATTCACGCAGAGATAAATTATTGTATTTTATGTCAATTATATTTCGTACTTGTTAACATTTTAAGACGCTTGACGAGTTCTAATTATCACAACGGTTTACTATTTGATTTAATACATGTGTGACCACCAAATTGTCATTATATTCCAGGGACCAGGACCATAATAAAATATGAAAGACCGCTATTTATTAAGTGTTCTTCTAAATATATGGTAAGTATCCATTAATCACTTTTAAGAATTCATAGAATAAATGATTTAACTAGAGGAATCCCCTGTATTATCTATCTTCTAGACAAGGTCTCCATACCATTGGCAATATTGAAGCCTTTCAAAATCATATTGACACAGTCAGTTCTGTGATTGCTTCTAAATAAGGTACGGTCTATATCCATTTTCAATATCAAACTATTTCTAACTGATTCAATACGTTTATCTCATATAGTAGTATTGTATGTCGCGAAACTATACATTAAGATAAGGTTTTTTAAAGTTCCCCTTTCCGTATCGCGAATATATGCCATTGTTTTCAAATTAATGCAGATTTGTCGAACCTATTTGAGTAATGCAACACAGTTGAGTCTCTAGTATATCCTCGAATTTCAACTAATCCTTGTTATCACCGATCATTTACATAATATCCTATCTTTGTTCTAAACCACCAAGTACATCTACACAACTAAGAAACATCCCAGTTGGAACCTTTTTGGCACATTAGTAGCCCGTCAATCATCTCATACGCAATCTCAGTGGCCAAAGCTCGCTTGACCGATTGGCAATAAGCGATTCCGTTTAATATGTCTATTTATAGGCAGATACTTATCCTATATGAAAATGTTTCATGTCTTTATGTCTCATGATCATTTGTTTAAAAATATACTAAGAAACACGTTTTCTATGTTAGTAGGTGCATATTTCCCAATTTTAACTAAAAGCTATTTGGGGCTCAGTTCCATTTCTGTCAAAATATTCAAATTTCAATGTATTTTGTATGCTTTTTATCACACTAGCATTTTCTGATTTGTCTAAAATCACCTATTGACCTGCAGTGAACCACCTTGTCAGTCTATTATATATTAAGTGCTTCAATGGAAGCTATTAATCAAATCATATTTCTATTGCATAATATTAACTATTATCTTCATAAAAATGCATTATAACTGCCGTTTACTTGTTAGTTGTTACCGTTGCGCGCGCGCATATTGATGCAAATACCGCAGTACAGCCTTGACATTTTTCGTTTCTAGGTATTATCTATTATTTAACTATAATCAATATACCAAAGTCGATTTAATACGTTACATTAGGTACTTACTTATGATTACATCCTAGAATATGTATTAGTAAATAAATATACTCGATGGAAAATAATTTAATTCAATATAGACTCAAATATTCAACTAGACTTCATTTCGAAATGCATTTGAATATGAAAATATTCCGATTCGGAAGTAGCTTCTTAAAAGAGCCGGCAATAATATCTGTAGTAGGTAAATAAAATTAAAGAAATATAAAACGAAACCTCAAATAACATAATATCTATAACTAGCTTACCGCCCGCGGCTTCGCCCGCTATGTCAAAAACCTAATAAATTATATACTCAAACCTTCCCCTTGAATCACTCTATCTATTAAGAAACCGCATCAAAATCCGTTGCGTAGTTTTAAAGATTAAAGCACATACAAAAGGCAAACATACAAAGCAAATACAAAAGGGCAATAGGGACAGAGAAAATAACTTTGTTTTATACTATGTAGTGATACTTGCTAATCCTATCTCTGTACCAAGACACAAAATACATCAAGAAAATCCCAGTGTCGCAAAAACTATTTTGCAAAACCAAGCGCAATATCATAAACGTATAAAAACTATGACCTTCTGTGACAACTTCCTGATCCTGTGGATATTTATTTTAATCGTAGGAAATAATCACTTCAGTCTACAAAGTTCAAGGTAAAGTATTGTTTCTTTAACGTGTCCATTATTTTGGTGTAAATCATTAATGCAAAAACAGGAATAAAGTTTTATACATCAGAATGAAAATGACATTAGGCAGCTAATTCTTATTTACCGTCAAATGAAATACGTTACATACTAAGTAGCTACAATTAAATTTTGCATTCATTCCATAAACCTCTACCGTAGAAAAAATTAAAACTATTCCAATTCTAATATCTGACGAGCACGTAACACACGTTAAAACTTATAAGCTTATTTAACCAATTCTGGCATTATCAAAATAAACTGCAACACCGACATACCAACTCCGTTCTACCGACCTACATCTCGTACAAAAAAAGGTAACAGATCAATTACATTTAAAACACACCGATAAATCAAAGTACGCAAGGAAAGCAACTTCCATACAAAGACATGTGAGAAAAACTTAGACACACTTATTAACTTTATTAATATGTTTTTAGAGATCAATTCGCATTGCATTGATAACGTGAGCTGATGAAGAAATACGGCATTGGATTAGGAATCTTATGGGTGATAAATTTGAGTTGATTTTGTGTTAAACCGTTAAATCCGTGCATGGACTAGTCACTAGACGGAGCGGACAACCTTGGGACACTCACTTTTGTTGCTAAGGGCGGGTTCAGACGATTGCAAATATTTAGGTAATTCTGTTTTAGACTCGGCATAGAGCAGTCCTTCACGATTTAAGAGTACGAGCAGATGCATTAACATCTGGTTAATCGATTTCGCTTTTAAAGGCAAGCGGGCAATTAGCGTTATAACGTCATTTATATACCAGACCAAATTTTATTAATCTAAAGAGTTTATTACTAAAACGCGGGACTTAAACTGTTTAAAGGAACATCTAACATACTATAATGTGTGAAAAATACTATAATTGAAGCTACGATATAATATGAAATGAGAAATCAAAGAAACCCCATTAATTTAACGATAATATGGTAAGCCCAAATACCACAGAAATAGAAATTAAACTGACTGATGGTATTATTTATTCATCACTGGTCATAGTGATGTTGGTGAGACGATGATAACATAAGATGCAGTTTATTATGCATCTTAAACGAAACGCCCCAAATATAAAACAACCAGCCAATAATTTGGCCATAAATCAATTAATACAGTCGCAAATGCAGGCAAACCTTAACGAACCTATTTCAATTGGACACCAGCACTTATTGCGTGTGCAATAAAGTCGATAATTGAATGTCAGTATAGGCTATCTAGGACACAGATTGTTGACATTTCAAAAACTAATAATTTTATTTTTCTGCACTCGGCAACAGTTGTGCATGATAATAACTTTTATGTGTTTTGAATTGATGAATGCTAATTATTTAAACGGGTATAACTCGCTGATAATTGAAAAATTCCATTTATATAGCCAGTTAATTCATAAACAAGACTATTTTAACGCTTTAGGTATATTATATTTTCCGATAAACAATTGTTTTAATTTAAATATTTCTAAGAAATTTTGTAAGTCAACGTTTGTATTCATTAAGCAGGGGCCGTTTTATGACCCCTTATTTCCAGACAGTTTACGCCGTGAGTTGAACTGACTGGCAAATTCATATTATACCACTAGCTTCCGCCCCGACTCCGTCCGCGCGGAAAAATTAAGATTTATTTTTAAAGTGAAACTTTTATTACATCGTCTCAAACTGTTTGGTCTGTGTAGCGCATGTCGCGTGTATCGCGGCTGCCGAGTAGGTATACCTACTCGGCGGCCGACCGTCACGCGACATGCGCTACACAAAGCAGTGTTCGGAACCGTTCGAACAGTTTCACTTTTGGTTTCATAAAACCACACAACATTTTTTTTCTACGTAATTTTCCGGGATAAAAAGTATCCTATTTTATGCCCAGGATAATAAGGTATAATTATACCAATTTCCATCAAAATCGAAATGTTAGTTTTCACGTGATGCCTTCACATACAGACAGACAGACAGACAGACAAAAATTTTTTAAATCACATATTTGGGTTTGGTATCGATCCAGTAGCACCCCCTGCTATTTATTTTTTCAATATTTTCAATGTACAGAATTGACCCTTCTACAGATTTATTATATGTACTTACAGATAATTAACCATTACTGGTTATTGCGATCATTTTGTTAGTTAAATTTAGTAAGAATTTTTCTAACCTTTTCAACCCGTACCTACTATGTTACTACTTAAATTTATCGGTGTACAGACGAGTACAGATTTTTAGTGGATTTTCTAGTAGAAATCCTAAAAATCCATTTTTTCAGGAACGACACGATCGTCGTTAGTACTAGATATGGAACTCTAATTGGAAGCGCACAATTCTAAATTGTTCGCAAAACTGAACAAGCTATTACATGAACTATAATTTAATTATGTCAACGTAAACTAACCTTTTATGTAACAAAAAGTGCTGTAAAATAATATATATAGGTACATGGAAAATAAACACAATAAATATTCATATGCGTTTCCGAAAAATTAGAGGATTTGTAGATAAAAATACTTTCTTGATTGGGCACACACAGTCAATGTAATTTTACAAGTGATATTACATTTAGTTTCCCCCTTCTCTTCTTAGCTCTATATTGGCTCTATACCTAATTCGTATAACATAAAAGCATTTGTTTTGCATACTGATGGCTGGATACAATAAGGAAAATCCCTTAACATAACCGAACCCTGACATTAGCGGAACCAAACCATACTTTTAAAACCTTACTGACTTACCACAAAAAACTTTAGACAGGGTTTATCTTTATGCGTGGGTTCTCTTTAATCTTATTTTGTCGTATTTCACATAGACAGTAATTAAAGTGACAGATCCCTGGTTTAAAGTTAGACTGTGTTTAAATTGTTTTGTGGTATAAGACCATTAAAATTTACATACACTAATTTAGCAACAATCAAACGAAACCCTAAAAGGATCTCACGTCACTCTCATATAATATTTTTAGTCGTTAACAAGGGCTAGAGTACAACTTATATTACGTAGTACGTTACGTACGCTGCAAAGTCGTGGAAGATATTCTAAAACCGTCAACAAATCCGCGCAAATTGGATTTATTAACGGTAAAGAATTTAAAGATGCGTCAGAGGCTCTTACTCCAGCTATGAATACTAATTTTATACCCTACAATGTTTATTAAATCGATGTCGCTAATGTTAGACGTGGAGCAAATTTGGCCAGCCTTTTTATCAATTAAGTTTAGATACCTAGAAGCAATTATTACTCGTTTTTAGTAAATAAAACTAATATTTTTATAAAATTATGAAAAATGGTCCAAAAAGCTCTTTATTCATATGAAATAATAATACTTAGCATAATTAACTTGTATTATTTCGTGAATATGATGTATTTATCTCCTGTTTTTTATTAATATATGAATACAACATAATACTTGCTTGATCAACGAGTTTAATTTTCAATGTGACGTTTATTAATTACATTAAAAACCACGCCGTTTTTTGTGAACGCTGGATACTTGATCGTGACTCCCATTAAATTTAATGTGATTTTTTGCAAAATTCTCCTGTAAAACATGAGCATTTTTATGAAATTGAGTACGAGTAAATATATACAGTCATATCAACTAGTTAAAAATCTAATCTAAACCCAACACATACTTTCAAAGATTAGTACATTATTCATGAGCACTTAAAATAGTTGAAATATAAGTTGTGTAAAAATAATGTCATTAATTGGCGTAATACTTTTACTTATAGGGCCACTTATCGCAAATAAGCGTTAAGTTATAATTCAAGGCAACCCGAATACATGGCAAATAGTGCGAACACTGCATAATGTAGTGTAAGAAATATCACGCGTGGTCGGGTTAAATATTAGTTTTGAATGTAATAAGAATGTACTGCGATTCTACACAGCTACCCAATTGATGTAGGTAGTTGATAACAAAACGCAGCAAGTCAACGACTATTAGCAAAGTGAAGGTAGTTGGGTCGAACGTCGTATAAACAACGTCCGAGCCCCTAGGCACGATTCTTACGAATGCGCCACGAGTCAAAGGAAAGTGGCAATTTATAGTATTCGACAGCTAAGCATGTTCGGACAGGAAACAGTGACAACTATATTGACAACTATTTATCCACAAAAATATTAAATCAAAAGTTACGTCTAACAGTAGATAAACCAAAACCGTGTGGGGAATAATATTTCATTCGAATATTAGAAAAAAAATCCCACCCACTTATCAAATTTATCACTTTTGACAAGCTATTTTTTTTAATTAGTTCCAATGTCTATTAGAAGCTAACATCACATAACATGTTAATTTCTCTAGGATGGATGTATCTGTGAAATCACACCTCAATGACAAAATGTTATTTGTCTTGGCTTTATTCAAGTTCAAATATGTTTTCCTTGAATTTTTTGAACATTGAATTTTTGACTCGATTTTGTTCAGATATAGCCGCGAAATAAGATTCGTATATTAAACCTTAGACCTAAGAAAGCCTGCAAACAGCAGACAAGCAAACATCCCAAAGACATTCAATTTAAAGAACCAAGGTCGTACTGTAATTAAAAACTCTTTACAAATACAAAATTAGATTTACACATTGGGTAATTAAGTGCCGACGGTTACAAAATAGCCATAATGTTACCGTTCACTTCGAAACATAACTGATCCATTGAACTTTGAAAAGCTCTAGTGAATGTGGCCGCAACAAAAAGCAGTAGGCGTTGCGTCACTGGCCAGTGAAAGTGACTCTAACTCGGCCAACAGACTTAGGGCATTTCGATCGGGCATTTTTAGTAAACAAACAGTTTTCCGGATACCAAATCTCAGCATCCCACTGGGAGAAAAATCGATTCATTTGGAATGCAGGAAGCTCCGTAATGACATAGCATTACAAAGACTGGCAATTTGGTACGATATTGTGATAAAAAACACTGAAAAGCTAATTTCCCGTAGGGTTAACACAGCTGATAGTGCTCCTACATTCCCAGATAAACACTAAAACTCGAATGTCAATTGGCATTTCATTGCCATCCCACTTATATATTCGTTACTCAGAAACACTGCACATATCGGTAACATATACGCACACATACGCACGATCAATTGCCCTAAAACATGGCAAAATAGCCCAGATACAACCGCCCACATATGATAGACGAGGTGATCGGTAACACGTATCTCTATAATCATGATAAATATTAGCCTTTCCAGCACCTACGCAAAACTAAATGATTGAAAACGAGGAGCTTTGTACTTCGTGCGAATTTGAGGTTAGATTGTTTTATCACTATGAACCTGCAAATTGGAACACACATTATAAGGCTTCTTTGAGAACATGTTGCTACGGGAAACGAAGCTAATGAAGAAATTTGTATAACCTGTAAAACTAGGTAACTTTATCATTCATTGATTTGCTTATCCAACTTGTTACACCTAAAACTTTCTTGTTAGTATATAAGAAGACAATAATAGTATTTTTGGTACTTCAATAATCTTAACTTAAATCATCATAAAGCTCGACTATTTCATCGTCCAATAAAACATAATTAACGAAGACAAAGTCGACACTCTGATTTTGATAAGATTACAATAAATTATCCTATAAATATCCTCGCTTTATTAAATAACCAATTATTCTTTTTTCCAAAGGTACTCAGAAAGGTCGGATTATTTATGACATAGTCAATAAATAAATCTGAGATGCAGCAAAACAAAACAAGAGTGAATATTTTGGAACCGGTTTAGTGGCAAGTGTGAAGTCCTCGTGAAGCGTAATTACATCATATCTGGCCATAGTATTGACAAATTACTATAACAGGTTCCTATGACATCATCATAATAGACATAATGTATAAAACTCCTATAATGGGATTCTTCATACCAGAATAATCAAGAGCTAATTCAAGAACGTAATTGCTTTAAAAACGGCTTACTTACATGATAAAAACTTACGAGGTGAAGAATCGATTAATGAACAATCACGTAAAAAGTATAAAAAATCTAACAAAATAAATCCACCTTCAGATTTATGCTCGCACCAACGTCATTTGCCAGCTTTGAAAGCGTATTTCTTAAAAAGATCGGTTAAAATATTGTTACTGGAATTGTTTAAATTAAAATTCAGAAATAATGGAATTCATGAACTGAAAACCAGCACTATCACTTTTGAAAACGTCAAACCAACGAAACACCAAATAAAGAAAAAATAATCAATCAATAAAGACTAAACTAAATAAACCATTTAGCAATCAAAGCTTGCTAATAAAAATCGTAAAAGTACACGGCCTTAGAGACCTAAAAAAGTTATCAAACCGCACCTAAATTGTCAAGTTTTTATTAGCAATGTGTAGAGAAAAGGCGAACAACCTTGGCATTCCGAACGCTTTATCAATCCACTGCATTTAGGTCTCACGACTGGACCTAGAATAATGAATTGTTATCAACGTTGATAAAAACGTACATTTTATCGATCTACATAATCAGGTTTAACCAATGACACTAACCACTTACTGAACAAGGTCGAAACTCTTCATATCCAGAAATCGTATTATACCTATTCAAGTATATAATATGTAAATCAGAAAATGTTCAAATATAAAGGGTACAAGTACATTATACAATAAGGTCGATCCCAAACTAGGTTGATATAGTATTGTACCTACTACCCACGCATTTGCGATGTTTTTGACGCAGAAATATCGTACGCAAATATCGTCTCAGACCTAAAGGATAGAGCAAACACTGCAGTGAACATAAAATTGATTTACTCCAAGAAGGAAAGCTTTTAAACGTTTTCTAGACATTTTATGTACTTATTCATAAAATTTGTATTCAATTATTTCACTTATCCTCGCTTTTATTGAACATCTATCTTTGAAATACAGAGCATATAAACGTAAACTATTTTGACAAACGGCCGAAGGAAAAAGCTCTATAGAAGATCTACCTTTAATTCAATTTTCCATCCAGTAAGAAATAAGAATCCTAGTATCCATTGTCCTTTCCTGTCTAATTATATCCCCGTAATTGCGTTGACAGAAATAGGTCAGAATACACATAAGGCAGTGATGCGAAAACTTTATTCCTCAAGTTGAGTCAGGTCATTTCAACGGAAAATATTTCCGTTACTATGCAAATGTATACCATATATGGAGCATTATTTATCGTTCTAGTTATCTTAATTGGTTGCGCGGATAAAACTCATTTTGTTTATGACTTTAAATATTCCATTGTCGGGACAAGCGATTATAAAGCTTTGTTTTTTATTGTTTGAATATAAAAATAATTGAAGCTTGTAATACGAAAGGCTATTTTGAACATACGTAGTGTGGGCAGTGGTATTAACATAAAATCAACACATATGTCAGAAGATTACGGACTCAAAATCGCCATCATTTTGTAAGTCAATTATCTAATGCAACTTTTATATGCCAAATTGTAATGAAACAGTACAATCGCTCACCATTCTGACCGGTTACATAATGTAACAAAGTTAACAGGAAAAATGCGAAGTCTAACATACAGGTTCTTGTTGCAAAAATACTCGACTTAAATGATGTTCACTTTTAGTTAACAAAAGCGAGTTATGAAATATTCTAACATATGTTTTGGGCTCATCTCAATGTCCATAAAAGGCTTTTACATTGCATAACAATTTCGATAAACAATTAAGAATTACCCAAAGGATTTCCGGTGAACGGTCCGAATGTATCTCAGCGAATCTTCGTTACGTAATCTGCATTATTATGAGAATAGCGTACTGCTTTGTAAAACATTTCTATACACTCGGTTCACAGTGAACGATTAAGACGCGACGATTTTTCCAATTGAAAACGCCTCAAAGAATAGTCCTTTCACGATGATCTTAAAGAATAGTGATTTTTAAAGAACGGTTCTCTGTCCCTTATAAATATTTGTCAATATAACTAACCCGTATTTCCAACAGAACCTTATTTTCACTTTTATGAACACGGAGTCTATTGGATATTTTGTCATATAAATAGACGTTGCCATGTAACTATACTTAATCGTAATATTTCAAATATAATTTAACACGTGAGCAAGAAGATGTATCGTTTAACATTAAGTTCAGATAGACCGCACAACTACATCTAATTCATCTGTAATTTAGCGTACACATATAGTTCAAGTAAATTACCATTACAAGGTATTATACCGCGCACGTCATGCTGCTTTGATGTTCTTGCATTTGTCGCATTTGCTGACACAAATACTGTCCCATTTCCAACCGACTTGAAAACTAGGTGTTTATGTATTTCTTGATGTATTTAATATGGAACTGCTGTTATTTAAAGATTGTTGGTAATTTTATTACCATCCCACTAACAAGAACACGGAATATATCAATCGTGTAGCAATTTAATCCGTCAGTCCTCGGATCACAGACAGAATAGAAAATCTATTGTGTCTCGGCCCGATCGGGCCGCTCGGTGGTCAATGGGTTAAATCATTTGCGTTTTAATTATTAAGAGAATATAAACCAAAGTAGCATATGCATTCGATTAGGTTAGTAACAGCGAGTTTAACTAACCTTTGTGTTAATATTCCTACTCACAATCTGTGCACAAATTTTCCCTCGCACCACAATATGCCAGTTTTATTTCTCAATTTGGATGGGCTCAAAACTGTCAATCATACTACATTTAATACTTCACATTTGCCAACCGCCAAGTTACCACTAACTAATGGTCTTACATTGCAATCACATCTCTTATAACCAAGCCAATATACCTGCATCCATATCTGTAGTGAACTCAAGTGAAGTATGAAGCAGAACTATTTCTAAATAATCAATAAACTATTGTTTATAATTAGCAGCTTACATCGTAGTGTACGTCATTCAAAAGATGCTTGTACCTACATTTATTTCTATAATTACACAATTCCAACATAAGTGGAATTGCAAAAGGAGCAATGAGTATGGATTCATCCTTAGTTTTCTATTAGGCTTCCAAACACGTGCTCCTGATAACATTTTGATTAACGCCGTTGTTTTCCTGTATTGCTTACGATTTTCTCTCCAATGCGTAAAGGTTACGCCTCTGACATTTGCTTTTGTTCATTTCAATCATCCTAACCCACAATCTCCACAACTATCAATCAATATGTTTGAGTAATTGTTTAGAAATAGTCTTCATGATTTGTACCTACGTTTTATTAACTGGTCTTGTGTAAGTAATACGCGCATAACACTGTATCACAATTTCCAGTCTATGCAGATTGCGTGATTTGCAGACGTATTAGCATAGATTACTCGTTTGTAACCATTTCTGTATACTTCACGTGTATCAAAATATACTGCACTAGCGGCAATGTAATCCGAACTGATGTACATTCCAAAACCAGATCCCATACATGGTAGTTCTTCTTTACATCATCGTACGTTTTTTCCTATATTTTTTCTTTCGTTCTGTTTTTAGATAGGTGTGCTTTAGTAATTGGTCTGTTTGCTTTTTAACATGAGTATTGAGAATATATTCATTAAAATAAATTCAATTGAAGTTTAATCGTCTACGTGTATCTTCGGGATATCTATAAACAAAATTTTAAATACGTTCATATAAGTGCATATATTTCAAATTCGAGAATATTCGAATGACATATTATTCCCATTTGCAGATTTGTGATTAACTAAAATTATAAGGAAATACATACATAATTTTGCAATTATTTCCTATTGATTACGTATAAACGCATTATAAACGCAACAATTTTAACCTTTAAATATAGAATTAATATTACAAATAATCCCAATAATATAAAAGGTACTTAATAAACATTAAATAATGGTATATCGAAAGTCGCATACACGCAAATTTCGCCGCATATCTACATAAA